>QEOT01122339.1:0-25791 GCA_003123785.1 Pterocarya stenoptera | reverse complement strand
ATTACAAATCAAATAATATTTTTATTGGAGTGAGAAATTAATATTTTAATGTTTACTTGGAGTGAGAAATTATTATTTTAACTTTTGGTGAATCAATTTGGTTCTCCAAATTTGGCTAATCACTGTAGCTAACATCCAAATTGTTTTAGAGATGGCCAATCCAATGTGGGGACTTTTTAGCACATATTATCTAAAATTTGGCCAATCCTTAGTTTTGGCCAAGCCAATGCTAGTGCCCTTAAAGACTTTTATGTACTGTATATAAATATAACTAATATGAAGAAGTTCCCACTCAATAGTATTTTATATTCGTTTGGTTTGGTTTGATACTCCGTTGCCTTCGAGCCCTGGACTACCAATAAATTGTCAGCTTTAGTGGCTAGATCAGCACAATAACAATGATGATATGGGACCTATAATTTTCAATCATTTCATAGAGAAAATGCAGAAGATTCTTAATTTCACATACAGATCCTTCCGAGAAGTCTGCATCAGTAATTGTCGATCAAAGGACAAAAATCAGTAACTGTCGATCAAAGGACAAAAACAACCGCAAACTCAAATCTTGATGTGGCATATGCTTATTTAGTAATCCTGGCCCAAGCTAGAACAAAAAAAATCTGTTCCAGAAAGTAGCCAAGGGAATTTCTAACACCATGTCAGATGTCATCCATGTCTGAGCCATAAATCAACGTAGAGATGGTGTAGAAAATTGACATGGTAGTCAAAGTCAGATTCGTGGCAGTAAACCTCAAACGCAGTTGTATGAATCAAGGATCTGACATGTTGGCTAATTCACAGAAAGGCATCCAGGATGATACCTGCTTTTCTCAACGAGTAGGTGGGAGTGATAGTATATCCAATTATCTCAGCGTCCTGTGTTCAAAGTCTCACAACTCCATATCTTGTTGATTGGTCACCAGTCCTGCTAGGAACCACTGTTTCATTACCCTGAAAGCAAGGAAAGATAAAAGGTCGAGAAAAAAAGCATGGGCAACTGAGCAGTGAGTGTTGAACATCAGAGAAACTTTCGAAATGTAGAAAGTGGCTTTAACTTTGCGAGTTTAATTTCCAAGTGGCTGTCTTATAAAGAAAATAATGCTCATAAAGTTTTGATTGTGGAAGTGGACGAAACCACTCGACAGCACCAAACAACAGAGAAGTGGTTCAGTTAGAGTGTCATCATATATCATACGGCCAAGAACAGAAACATAAAGAAATTTCAGCAGTCCAATGTTTAACTAATGGAAACAAAAACAAGGGGCATGATTCTAAGATGACCAAAAATATAAATGAAAAGCAAGTGGAAAACTTGCATGAGAAGAGTCCATTGGAGCAATTGGCACTAAAGAGTGTCTTTTAAGCATTAGCAGTATGTCACCAGTACCATGAAGAAGAATCAACATGAAAAATCAATTTATTACAAACACTTCAACTAATTTCGTAATTGTTACTAATAAGCACTGGAGGCTTTTTATTGTAAATAGCATCATACATAATTGAAAATAGATCTCGCAGCCAATAAAACGCCACATAAGATCTCCAACATGGTCTAAAAGTTCTCGCCAATTATAAATCGTTGCTGCATTATCTGTGTTTTCAATTGGAATACACCTAAAGGAGGAATTTTATTGCATGACAAATATAATGGTTTCAATGGATAGCAAAGCTGCAAATGGCAACAAACTTTAAACCTTCCAACCTCAAAACCTTAAATTTTTTATGCGGAGGGCTGGTAAGTAAATCTAGTCATAAAAAATGCATTCATTGATGTGGATTTTCTCCATGGTACAATGTAATAAAGATGACACCAAGAGCTTCCTAAGAAAAAGCTTAAACCTTGCAACAGTGTGGATTTTGTACAGAAACCAGCGAGTTAAAGTAAGGATGATATGTTAGGTAAGCTTATGGCTTGTCAGAGCCAACGAAAAATGTGATAATTAATCTCAATCCTGAAAGGCAGCACCATGCACAATCCAACCTATATAATATAATTACTGTCATCTCTAAAAACTATCTCTAGGAAATTCATGTTCTAAACTTCTATTCTTTTCTGAGATGCCTATTCTAGAGAATCAATGAGCAGCTCGATTTTTTCCCTCGTAGATATTAGAAAACATAATCTTCAAGTTTGCTTCAAGACTAGTATTTTTAAAACTAGCAAATCACCTAGGAATATTATGTTTTCCAGAGTTGTTTCACATCTCTTTAGAAGCCATATGTGATTGCTCTTCACTGGTAAAAGCCCATTTCTAAGAAGCTTTGTGGCTTCTACAAAAGGAACTGAAACACATTAAATGAACCAGGACTCTGTTAGAACACTATACAAGAAAAATGGACGGAAAAACGAAAAAACAACAACAACAACAACAAAAAATTTATGGTACAATCGATTTGATTAAGAAAGTGAGTGAAGGGCAAACAAGGAGTTTCATGAAGTGGGCACCCATTTTGACTTTTAATTGTAAAACCCAAATATTTCATTATTTTTCTGAGTTCACCATTAACCAAGCTCGTCTTGCTTTCTCCCAAATTCTCATGATTTGTATGCAACTTCCCAGACAGAATTATTAGAATGCAATCAATTTGGGGCCTAATAAGTTAGTGTGAAATTAAATAATATGTATGAGACAAAAACACTGAAATTCATTCATTCTGAAAAAACAGGGAAAGCAACAGAAATAACAAGCGAAAAAATAAATGCTTTGCAAAAAACTGAATAAACTCCAAAGGGATTGGAAAAAAGAAAAAGATGACAGATGAAACGCCAGTTAGAAAGAGAGAATCGGTACCTTGAATTTCTCTTTCCTTCCTTGTTCCTCGGAAAGAAGCTCGTTTAATTCCATTTTGCACGAGCAAGCAACCTGAGAAACCTGTGTGTGTGTCTGTGAGGGTCGAGTGGGTTATAACTAACACCTAACAACAGAGAAAACGTCGGCGCAACGGAGATTCTAATTTGGACTGCCACGAACAAGATCAGATGGGCCAGGCCCGGAGAACGTTACTTGCTATAAACTCCAAAACAAAAGGCCCCATAATTACGTAGATATATAGCAAGCTCAGGCCCAATATACATGGCCTAAATTTCTTCAGCACGGTTACGAAACGCGGACAAAAATTTGAAAATCTGTATGAGAGCAGGAATTTCTCAAAATTAAAATCCCATCGGTGGACTTTAGCCATATAATTGTTACCGAGTCCCATTAATCTTAATCGATCACATTCAGATATAGCTGCATGCAACTTTGACCCTATTTTTCACCCATATAATTGTTACTGTTCCAGTTTTGACCGTGCAAATACAGCTAGCAGAACCCATTGTCTCACACGCAGAGAGATGCCTCACAAGTGCCTTGTCACTCATGAGTTTTTTCATTATAAAGGCAAGACTTGTATCACTACAAGAGGTAGTTCCTCAGGAACTGCAACAACTAGTATAGTCACTGAAATAGCGAAGTAATTTAGAAGTTTGAGTGCATCACTGGCAGACCAGTCTGTGATCTTATTGTGTAGTGATTTTTCCACTAAAAATCTTGAGGTCAAAACTAAAAAGGTCAGCACTGTAACAGCAAGACCTATCTTTCCAATAATGGGTGTGGGGAGGGGTGGGAGCTGGCTTCGTGGGTTTGGTGAGAGAGAGACGAGGGTGAGTGAGGGTAGGGGAATCAGAACTGGCTTCGAGAGACGAGGGTGGGAGAGAGAACAGGCATCGGTGCAGTGCGGATGCATCTTGGGTGTAATGGGCGGTGCGGATGCATCTTGGGTGTAATGGGCGGGCTACGTGGCAGGTGTACAATAGTGGTTGTTCTCAGCCCTACATCAGATGTACCGACCAGAAGATATTCTATATATATATATATATATATATATATATAGCCAAAGATAGAAAGAGTTTCTAATAAGGAAACTTCAAAGCTGTTCTAGTGCTTAATTAGTAAAAATAAAATATTTTATTGAATATTATACATCCGAGCGCGTATTTAATATTCTAAGAAATAAAAATGGTTTAATTGCCGGTCTTTCTGCTCCATCTAGATTCTTGATGATTGATATTTCACAAAGTTGTCAGGCCCTCTCATAAAAATAAGTCCTTGTCTTTTGACATAATTATTACATCATCGATCTTCTGGTTAATTTAGCAAGCAATATGAACGTCTCAACTTTGATCGTGTGGTAGGCAACTTGAACATTTCAAGCCCTTTAATTTGTTTTAATTTTTTAAATGTATTTATTTAATGCTGATGAGTTCCCAGCCATGCATGCGCCCAGTTACATTTTAACTCTGATTAAATTGGATATGCACAAAGTTTTAATAAATCCATAAATATCATGGGTTGACAGGCATCTTTCAACGCGCTTATGTTTTCTAGGGCTTTAGATATCAGATATAATCAAGTGTTCAAAGGAAGTTCAAAGAGGAGAATGCATGCACCTGCAAGGCTGCAGCCAAAATAATAAGATTGACATGTCCGAATCAAAATAAACTTAACCGCATGCAGATCAAACAGATCATGATCAGGACTTGGAAACATTGAAACTCAGAGGAACGGATTCCACGACCAGCAGCAGACATTTTCGGCCGTGGAAAAAAAAAAAAAAAGAAGCCCAGCACGCGCGGTATTTGAAATTTGAAGTGCTATATATAAAGGCAGAACTGCAACGACAATTCTTAGGTGAAATTTATTACATGAACAATACGTACGCATGAAATAATTAGAGTTGGCGCTATAGTTAATTGGGATTTGAGGGCGGCGGACCATTCAAAGGAGCCCTAGATCTGTAGGTATAAATTCTAGTTGGTGGATTCTTTTCACAGGACATACATAATTGTTGTCAAAACTCTTTCTATATGTAATCATAGCATCATGCATTGACTCGAGTGACTCTTTGTAAATTATAATTTTGACTTCGACCAAGTAGTAATGCTAATTGTAAACTAGAACGCGACAAGCTGCAAATCTCTCTCTCTCTCTCTCTCTCTTGGAAATCCAATGGTCCAAGGCGCGATCGATCAAGGATGTTACTTTCATCATTTTGCACGACCAACTAATTCGGGAATATACAATTCATTCAAACCCGAACCCCAGGATTTCATCATTTTTAATGTAACATCGACCCTTCAACCACTGTGAAGGTCTTGAATCCACTGAAATATACCTTGTTTACGTGGGCGAGAACATGTCAAAGAAACTAAAAGGAAAAACCTTGTAATCTTGTCATGCATAGAGTTGATTGAATAGTACTGCACTGGTACTAGTGGTGCTAGCTAGTAAATTCATATGCCAAGTCTATTTTGGCGATCGAAGTACATAAAATTAAACCATAGATGAATAATTCTATTCTAAGACATCTACACTACACCAATATCTATATGCATGTCATAATTTGATTTAAATTTTAAATTTTACAAATCAAATTATGTTATGTGGATGTGATGTGTAGTGTAGAAATCTTAGAATAGCAATACTCATAGCTAGACAATATAATTAGGATTGCGAGGTCTATATATAGGTTGTGTATCGCTACGAACTCCAAATCACCCTGCAAAACTTCATTGCCTTTGAATTTCTCAACAGGTTTGCAAGGATTAATGTACATGGATTCGTTATAAGAAGAAACCCCAATTGTATTTTCCTAATTAAACCAATATCCAAAAGATGAAAACTAATGTTAATCTTAAGATTATTTGACAAATTTATATATAGAGACACCATATATAACTTGGTTCTAATGTCATTTTCTACAAAGAAATGATAAATACAGTCGTGAGTGTGCAAGCGGCATGCAGTCGTTTTGATAAAAAGTGAATAAAGATGGGACCCACTTGAAAAAAAGTTAAGTTTTTAATAGCGGACCCCACTCATTTTCAAAGCGACTGTATGGGGTTTGCGCATTCCACGACTGTATGTAGAATTACTCTTTTCTACAAGGTTTGACAAATTGGAATTATAATAATTAATAAGATCATGATTATTTGGCACATCACGATTTAATACAAAAGACTCATTTTCATAGCTTCTAGTACTCCATATTTTTTGTTTTAAATTTGTACTCTTTTTAAAGGAGTTCGTGATTTGTCGCGTATCAGCCATTATTCCGTGTACATTCATTTGGCCGTAGTCCACAACTTGCTCATTAATTTGACCAGCGAACGCTGCCACAGACTGAAGTTTTTGAGTAGAATCGTCCCATTAAACTAAATTAATGACGTTGCAGGAAACGACCAGTCTGATCAGGATGCATATATGTCTCTCACCCTCCTCTAGATTAGCCGCCTTCTTTTACCACTGCAACCAGAACAACCTTGTCCTCCATAAATACATTGTTATTTTCTTTCAGATGCACACTATTCTGCATGTATTTGTGTTATTTCATGGATGACATTGAAGTTCCTCAGTATTTCCTTTGCCCTATATCCCTCCAAATAATGAAAGATCCAGTGACAGCCATAACAGGCATCACCTACGACCGGGAAAGCATTGAACACTGGCTATTCACCAGCAAGAAAACCACATGTCCGGTCAGCAAACAGGCCTTGCCAAAAGGCTTCGACTTAATCCCTAATCACACGCTACGCCGCCTTATCCAAGCTTGGTGCACCCAGAATGCCTCGCATGGCATCGATCGGATTCCCACACCGAAACCTCCTCTCGACAAGTTTCAAGTCCTCAAACTGATCAAGCATCTTCGGCAACCTCAGTTCCAGCTGAAAACCCTTAGAAAATTGGAGTTGCTGGCATCCGAAAATTATAAAAATAGGAGTCATATGGTTGAAGCCGGAGTGCCTAAAGCCATGTTGTTGTTTATTGCGACACGTTTTAAGGAAGGCCAAACGGATGGTCTTGAAGAAGCTCTTAGTGTACTTAACTCTATCCCGATTCCTTCTGCTGAAGCAAAGCAACTTCTTATGGAAAACGATCATATTATCGATTCTTTGACGTGGGTCCTTGGTTGCGACATGGAAAACCAAGAACTCACGGTGAAATCCCATGCGATGATAGTGTTGAAAACAATCACCACAGATCCGAGCTCACGTATTCTCGAAAGATTGGAACCCGAATTCTTCAACACGATTACGGGAGTTTTAAAAAGTGGGATCACTCGACAAGGATCTAATGCCGCTTTGAATGTGCTATTAGCTGCGTGTGCTTGGGGTAGAAATCGAGTGATGATGGTTGAAGCAGGCATAGTTTTTCAGCTCATCGAACTTGAGTTGGAATTGCCGGAAAAGAGAACGACGGAGCTCATTTTAGGAATATTATTTCATCTATGTTCCTTAGCCGACGGGAGAGCTCAGTTTCTGAGTCATAGAGGAAGCATTGCCGTGGTCTCAAACAAGATCTCGAGGGTTTCACCGGCAGCCGATGATCGTGCGGTTCTGATCCTTTCAATAATATGTAAGTTCTCTGGGACATATATGGTGATTCAGGAGATGTTGAAGGTTGGGGCAGTATCAAGGCTTTGTTCATTGCTCCAAGCTAACTACTGTGACACATATTTGAAAGACAGAGCAAGGGAAATCCTCAAGTCACACTCTGATGAGTGGAAGAGTTCTCCTTGCATTGGTGTTCNCCCCCCCCCCCCCCCGGGCGGCGGAAAAAAAAAAGAAAAGAAAAGAAAAGAAAAAAAGCCTGATCTAGATCTGATATTTTTGCCGGAGGGGGGGAGGAGATCTGCTTCCTCCTCCCTCTCCTTCCCTCCTCCCTCCATTCACCCACCTTTTATATTAAGATTTCTTTTACTTAGTTTTGTTTTTCTTTCTTCAAAGTTGAAAAAGACAGATCTATAACTTTTCGACAACTCCCGAGAGAAAGCGCGGCATAAGTAAATCCACAGTTCCAAAACCATTATGAGGAAAATGGTGGTTTTACAAAAATCACCGTGCGTGGTTCTCACGCGCTGCCCACATTTGCGCATGGTCCTCACATGCCACCCCTTCCTGCAACTTTTCTCGACATGACACGCGCCAAATCACCAGACTTGCTACCATTAGATCTTCCAACTCTAACATTTATGGCTGAAAAGAGACAAGTGTGTTGCCTTCATGGGTTATTACAAATTCTGAAGTCTATCGGAGTTGGTCCAAAACTGCAATCCATCTTTTTTCACATCTATCTTATTATTTTCATTTTTGGTTTCCTTATTGTTAATTAAAATAAAAAAAGAGTTCGTCTCTCAGACTTTTTGTCTGTAGAGGTTGAGTCATTTCTTTCTATGAAGGGTGAGGTTGAGTCTCTATTTAGGTAAAGAGTGTTGTCTCTTGGACGTTTATGATGTTATGTTTGATATGGAGATATCCTAGAATCATATATCCGGTCATGGATATAAGTTTCTTTAATAAATGAATGATGATAGTTTTCCTTCAAAAAATATTTTACGTGAAATGCATCACCTACTTCATTCTCTTTGTCTCTCTCACTCCCTATATATATCCATATGTCATTTTGAACAATAAATGCAAGAAAAACGAGGTATGTTTACTTTGGCACGCATTCGTAGTACGATAGGTGTATTTTATGCATGTATTCAACCAGTTTAAGATGAGAATCAGGTGGATCCAGATCGTAGAGATCAGAGGCGATATTGCCAAAACGTTAATCTCTAAATTAATAATAATATTTAGTACAACAAGGAAAACTAAAAGCTAGCACGGTTTTGGGTTAGAACTCCAACACCAACTCAAGAATATAGGTGTTCATTCGGGTTCCGATCCGGGAATCCGGATATACCCAGACCAAAATCTGGATTTCAATTCGGGCTAAAATCCAGACTAGATTGGCCCGGGTCATACCCGGGCCGGAAACCGGGTGGATCCGAGTTTTTAAAACCTAGAAATCCGAGTTCCAGGTTGTACCAGATTTGTTTTTCTGGTTCATCATTTTCGGCAACCCACGAAGTCCATCTCCATTTCGTCCCCTGCTTTTCATCGCCGCCACACGCCACTGACCAGTAAGCTACGCTACCTCCACCTCTCCATCTGGTTGTCCCCCTCTCGCCCTTCTCTTCCCCTCTGGTTTCCCTCTCTCGATGTTCTCTCCCCTTGTGTCGAGCACCACTACCCACCGCCCAAGAAAAGAAAAAACAAACAAGCCGAACGTCTTACCTCCAAGCCGTGCATCCTCTGCTCTTACTGCCGCCGCTCTAGTTCCATCGCTGGTGTTGTGATGCCCGTCAATCCCACATGGCAGCACGAAATCTCAGCTCTGATTCTTCTTCCTCTAGTAGACGTCTCTCTCTCTTTCGGTATCTCCTCTCGCGCAACTCCCAGTACAGAAACACACAAAGACAACAGGTGAGAAAAAAAAAAGGAAAGAAAGAAACAAAGGAGTCGGGTGCACCATCAGAAGCTTTTAGTGACTCTTTCATCGACTGTGCACACTCCTCAATGAGCACTGGGAGTGCCGCACTAGGAGTTTCTCTTCAAGACTCGAATGGGGCTTAGGGGAGAGAGAGGAAGAAAGGAGTAGTAGAAACGAGTATTTAAAAAAAGAAATGGTTTTAAAATGCAGGAAAGTTTTGTCAATCCAGGTATCGGGTTTTAAACTCGGTACCCGGGTTACAAAACCCTACTAGGACCGGATAGGTCCGGGTTTTGCAATCCGGGTTCAAGCCCAGATAACCTGTAACCGAAATATGGATAATCCGAATTCCGGGCCGGGCTGGGTTTTACCCAACCCATTTGAATAGTCCTACTCAAGAACCACTAGTGATACCTTCGGCTTGTCTTCTTCTAAAAAATTTGCCAACCCATACACACACACACAAATATATATAAATATATATATTATAGATCAACTTTTGTTGTTTATAGCATTTTTGAATTATATCTACTCGTGTATTGATTTCCTTATTTTATAAGTGTATTTTTCGTGGGATTAACCAATGGACAAGGAATCATCTACTTAATTACACATTTATGGCTTTAGATCTTGATCAACTATATAGGATTAATGGCTTTAGATCACGATCAACTAAAGAAGAGGGAATCATGACTATATATACATGAAACTATCCAGATGTATATTTTCTGCCAAATATGATAGAATCGAAGTATGCAAATTAGTGCTTGCAAAAAAAATAAAAAAAGGTATGCAAATTAGTTGTCACATGCATCCTCAATTATATATGTGTGTGTGAGGGGGGGGGGGATGCATGCATGCAGCTAGTAATGTTAATTAATCCAGATATAGCTGTAAGGACTGTGGACACCACCTATTTCCACATAGGTATGATATTGTCCACTTTAGGCCCAAGCCCTCATGGATTTACTCTTGGACTTTTACCCCAAAAGGCCTCATACCAATAGAGATATTTGTCCATCCTTAAATATCCATGATCCTTCTCACTTCTAGCCAATGTGGGATTTTGGTCGTATACCCAACAATCATCCCCTCGAACAAAGGATCACCAAGCCACCCCTCAAACGATCATCCATCCTTCCATTCTTTACTAACCAGGATTCTCCACTCCACTGCGTCACACGCCTTACATGGAATACCACCTGTCTCGAGAGCTTGCTCTATTCCAGATCAACTCCTCTTCATTGTCATGAAGAATCCAGAGTACATGTCTGTCTAATAGAGCTCATCCACAGATCCCATCGTAAGCAAACTGGAGCCCATCACCTTTGTTCGGCATTCCAAGGATTCATCCACCATGGCTAACTTTGGGGCATGGTTCTTATACCACTTGTTAGGATTATGGATACCACCTATCTCCACATTGGTATGATATTGTCCATTTTGAGCCCAAGCCCTCATGGATTTGCTCTTGGGTTTTACCCCAAAAGGCCCCATACCAATGAAAATATTTGTTCATTCTTATATACTCATGATCCTCCTCACTTCTAGCCAATGTGGGACTTTGGTTGTATACCCAACAATCCCCTCGAACAAAAGACCACCAAGCCACCCCTCAAACGATCATCCATCTGTCCACTCTCCCAACCAGGATTTTTCACTCCAGTGCGTTGGAAGCACACGCCTTACATGAAGTACCACCTACTGTCTCGAGAGCTTTGCTTTATCCCAGATCAACTCCTCTTCATCGTCATGAAGAATTCGGAATACACCGCCTGTTCAATAGAGCTCATCCACGGATCCCATCGTAAGCAAACCGGGGCCCACCACCTTCATTCGACATTACAAGGATTCATCCACCTTGACTAATTCCGGGGCATGCCTCTGATACCACTTGTAAGGATTATGGACACTATCTATCTCCACATTGGTATGATATTGTCTATTTTGGACCCAAACCCTCATGAATTTGCTCTTAGACTTTTATCCCAAAAAGCCTCATACTAATGGAGATATTTGGCTATTCTTATATATCTATAATGCTCTCCACTTCTAGCCTATGTGAAACTTTGGTCGTATAGTATCCAAAAATAGCAAGACAGCATGCTAGGAATAATGGGTACGATAAATTTTGCCAGGGAAGTAAAACTTTAAACTTGATTTCAAAAAATTTAACTCGTGACGAATCTGGGGAGATTAGACATCTAATCGATCGACAATTCAAGAGGCCGCAGTAGAAACGGAAAGCAGTATTTGCTGCATCACCGTGCTAGCTAGAAATATATATATATATATATATATATATAGGATATTGATAGGTTACTTTTATATATATATAAATCAAATATAAAAAGAGTAGTAAATAGGTAATAAGAAGGTAATAATTCTATCATTTTCTATATTTATATAAATATATATATATTTATAGCATCGATCGTTGTTGGCCTGGCCGGTCAAGCCAATATGTATATATACAATTTTTCCTGTAAACGAGTAGTACTAGGCATTAACTAATTATTAATTAATTTAGGCTAATTTAATGATTGGAATAGCTAGCTATCGCCTGCCCGACTCTCATATTCTTTTTTTTTTTTTTTTGAGGGAGACTCATATTCTTGCCAATGCAATCAGCTTGTAATTCCCAGCATTTTTGGTTCTAATCATAATCTGAATGCAACTAATTAATTAATTCGTGTCACGTACACGAGGCCGCCCATATATAAGACCGGCCCAGTACTGCTACAATATTGTTTTTTAAATAACCAGAAATAATAAAGATCAATTCACTTCGTTGTTCTCTTTTGACGTTTAACTCATGAATAGTTTATCAATTTTATATACGCTGCATGCACTATTAACGCGACTGCGCTTTGATAAAATCGGAAAGTAAAGTACTGAATCCCTTATATATAATTTTTTTTTTTTTTTGAAAATTTATATATAATTAATCTTTATGAAATGATACATTGGACTTCATTAGTGGTAAAAGATTCCACATACTGTACGTACGTGTAGCCAAAGACGATTTCAATGTACCATGTGGATTTCATGCAGTAATTGCCAGGCCGTACTTTTTTTAAAATTAAAGGCATTATTATGATTTGTCAAAGAATTAGGACTTATTTATTTTTAGAGATTAGATGAAATAAAATGAATTAAAATTAAAGTTAAAAAGTTGAATAAAGTATTGTTAGAGTATATGTTTTTAATATTATATTTATTTTGAGATTTTAAAAAGTTGAATTGTTTATTTTATTTTGTATAGAGATTTAAGAAAATTGTAATGATGAGATAAGAGGTTTTTAAAATTTTGATTTTTAGTCACGAAAATAAACAAACAAGACCTTAATCACATTTCCACTCGCGTGTACTTCAATATATAATTATATATTGTAGCACTTGTCTTGTGCACCAACTATATGTGTGTGTGTGATTTCAAACAAAAAAAAAATATACATATATATATGGTTATTATAATTAATAATGGCAAACTAAGCTTTCACAATTAGAAAAAACAAAAAGCTTTCACAATTAATACCACACTAGGAAAGGGCAATGTGCCCTGCACGAATATCCAGTTTAATTTTACATAATTTTTTATTTTTTAAATAAAGAAATTACTTTAAAAATAGAAATAATAAATTATAGAAAAACAATTTAGCTCTTCATCTTTTATACTATACAGTAACATGTAATTTCTCATTTTTACTATTTAATTTAAACATGTATATTGATGTTTAAATATGTGTATTTATACATCAAGAAAAAAAAAAAAAATCACATATTAGTGTGTGGTGTAGAAATGATAAATAGTATTTCTTTTAAAAAATATCATTTTAAATTTAATATCTTTATTTTAAATCTATCCGATAATTTTTAAATTGAGTCAAGTATTCTAAAATATTCTAAATATTTAATCAAAATCATTTTAAATGAGGTATTTGTAGTGTTATTGAACAAAGACTAATTCTCAAATAAACATTTTTTATATTTTGGAGTTCCAAAAATAATATAATTTTAAAAAATTAATTTATTTAAATGAGTTTATTATTTTAAGAATATTATTTACTATTCATTAATTTGTTAGATCCAAAACATGTCATTAAATACCATTCGTCATTTTTTCATAAAATGGCCTAAGTATAAACCAATTATTTTTCTAGAAAATGGTGCTCGTATCCATTAAAATAATCATTTTCTCAGAAAATGGCCTAACATGTTCATTTATCAATCACTGTAGGCGGGAATCACAAGCGGGGTTTACCACGATCCCTACCGCTTGCACTGTAGGTGAGACTTACCACCATCCCTACCGCGTGTACCGTAGACAGGACTATCATCATCCCTGCTTACCACCATCCCTACAATTCATTTTTCTTTTTGTTATTCATTTCAATTCATTCATTTTAAACATATCCAAAAATCATCTCTCACATGAAAACCTAGTTTTAGAAGTGTTGGTGAAGCAAATGATGGTGGTAGTTGGCTACGGGTGGCGGTGTGGGCAGCAGTTGGAGGCCAAAATACCCAAATTGAAAAATGAGCTAAAGGGGTTTCAACGGTCGTAGATCGGAGCTAAGGTTAGGTGGTTTAGGTGGCTAGAGGGCCGATAGTGGTGTGGTGAAGACTTCGTGGCCAACGGCGGCGCTGGAACGAAAAAGGGTTGCAGCTTGGATTCCCTCATGATAGTTAATGACGGCATAAGATGGGCTGATATTGGAAGGAGAGAGACACCTGCTGGAGGGGAAGATAATGAGAGGGGTGGTGTTGGCCACCCCGGTATGCGGCGATGCACTGGAAGGGATGAAGAAGCGCAATGGCCGTGGCTTGAATTCCCTCATGGCGGTTAACAGTAGCACTAAAGGAGTTGAGATTGGAAGGGGAGGGATGCCAGTCAAAAGAGAAGAGAATGGATAGGGTGGCGTTGGCCAAGCCGGTGCATTGCAGGAGCCAAAGAAATGGACGGGGGAGAGGGGAGAAGGGAGAAGGGGCTCACATGCAGGAGAAGACTATGGGCAAAACAAAAATTTAAAAATAGAAATAGGGGTAAAATGGAAAGATAACTAAGGATAAAACGAAAATTGAGAATAGAAGTATGGGCAAAATGAGAAAAAAATTTGTTAGATAAAAATGCTGTTCATCTCCATTCTTAATTATATATATATAAATATATATATATATATATATATATTAGATATACGAGGCAAAGATGGATATATGTGCAATTATAACCGTCAAACGTACGTTTGTCACGAGAGCCATGATTACTTATCAATTACCATTGACCCAATATGGCAAGACTAAAATATCCCATAAAAACTTCATGTAATCAAAATTTTTTTTAAATATTTTAATAATAAAATGATTATATAAAAATAATTTCATATTACTTAATATAATTTATTAAATTATAAAATTATTTTTATTATAAAATAAACCTAATAAATCACATAAAATAATATCAATTTATAAGATTATTTTTATATAATTTATTTATAATTGTAGCACTCTTTAAATAAATAAAAATAAAAAAGAGAACATACGCAGGGCTCAAACGCCAATTCATAGAGGGAAAAAAAAAAAAAGAACTAACCTTGTGAACCAAAGACATACATGAAGCAATTAACATTAGTTATGCACGAGATCACTTCAACAACTTTAAAATCTTGGATTTAAATATTTTGAATTTAACATGATTACATCAATGTGCATGGAGTGTTTTTTATTAATTATATCAAAGTTATAAATAAAAAATCTTCATAAACAAGCAATATGAGCACCGTCGACGTTCCTATAATAATTAATTACCAACCTTCCATGAATTTTCATCGGTACAATATATATTGGATTTAATAAATAAAACATTACAGATATTTTTTTATGTAATGGGGCTTGTCATAATTAATACAACTAAGAGCATGACGGAGGATAATATTATATATAGCACTACATAAAACCTTGGCATGTTATGAAATATTTTAATGAGATTATAACTCGAGATGAAAAGAGTGGAGGAAGACCAAGACTTGATAAGCAAATGGAGGATTTTAGACGGGCTCTAGATCAGTCAAATGGTTTATATGAATTGGGATGGAAAGGACAAAAATATACATAAGCAATAGGCATGAGGTTGAGTCTTTTACTAAAGAGAGACTCGATCGAGCTCTAGCTAATAAGGACAATTCCTCCATTCCATCATTTGCCTATGATATTATTTAACAAGGAAATTATACAAAAAGTAATTTTGACTAGAAATTGGAGATGACATGATCTTGTTCTACATAGATCATTAAGCTTGTTTAATTTGTTGTGATTATTTTGAAATTCAATAGTCTTCTTAATGTGATATAATCCTGATCTTAATTATAATTTGGAGAGCTAGCTAGCTCTGTCGGTCCAAATTCCATTTCCTTTTTAACAACTTATTATGTATAAATTAATTCCTCAAATCATGACCGGCAAAATGTTGCGGTTGATTCAATAGTTGACTACATTGCCGAGAAGAAAATGGTTGAATTTTACATTAATTTTAAAGACACATATAAGGTATTCGAGCGAGGATAATTATTTTTTAAAACTAATTTCAACGATATGATCAAAAGATTATTATATATTTTTGGATGGATGATCTAAGTGAAGCAGATTCCCTCTCAAAACCATTTTATCATGGGCAATGTTGTATGTATATTATATATATATATATTTATATATGTGTGTGTGTGTGTGTATCTATATATATATTCTCTAGTAAAAAGGTGGAATCCATGCACCTTCCAATTCCCTAGAATTTTTTCAATTGTAGATGGACAAAAAGTTATTGATAATTTTTTTAATTACGTACATAGGCAGTTAGTAGTATTCATTCTTCATTTGCAACATAAACTCGAAATATCTTCTGATCACCTCGGTAAATAAGCTTTTTATTTGGTTGAAAAAAATGAAATATTTCAAACAGTATATATATGATTTAAATTTGAGAAATAAAACAAAACCACTTACGGTTTAATATTTTTGTTTAAATTAATTAAGTTTCAAATAATTTTTTTTATTTATGAAATGCATGGTCTTATGCATTTTCAGGAAAGATAATGATATTTTGGGCTGGATAAATAATTCCTAATTAGAGATAAATCAAAGACGAGAATTCCGGCCATGCATGCATATTCCAGAAAACTCTAGCTATCGAGGTCCTAATTAATCAACTCTAAAGAAAATTCTGTTTTATAAGGATGCAGGAAATTTCAAAAGGAAGTTGTTAGATTTTCTGAATCGATCATATGGTCCAATAATATTTTCAAAGCACGTGAAAATTAACAAGACGTTCCGGATTCCAAATTTCAGGGCCGGCTGAATGGTAAGTCAATTAGGACATTGTTTAAGGCTCCATTTTATATAAGGTCCTTAAAAATAAAAATGAAGTATTTTTTTTTAATTTTTTTTTTGAAAAAAATAAAAGCTATTTCCTTAAATAAAATTTTAAATAATTTTTTTTATAATTTTTAATATGTACAAGGTCCCATAATACTAAATTTAATATCTAATACAATGAATTCTTTTTTATAAGTAATACAATGAATTATTTATATTTTAAATAATCTTTTTAAGATCTTGTTAAATTGGGATACAAAATCTGTATTAAGATCTCATTTTAAGTTGTTGTAAATATAAATTCACAAAAGAGTGAGGCTACTCTACATCCCCATGTTGACCGCTGGGATTATCGCCCTGTGTAAAAATGTTTTTTTATTTATTTATTTTACTTTTCACATTTTTTCGCATATTTAAATATATTTAAAAAATAAAAAAATAAAAAAATACATCAATACATTTAAAATCACTTCCTTAATTACTAAGTAAAAAATAAAAATTAAAAATTAATGCCATGCGGTCAAATGGAGTGAGCCAATGTGAAAGATAAAATAGTGTTTCTCTTCATAAAAATTGTATTTTAAGATTATAAATAAAATCTTATTTTATTATATTATAATTACAAATAAGTGACTTTAATCTGGCCTTATCCTCAATTTGTAATATTGAGCCCTCCGGCACACGGCTTAATTAAAACGAGCAATAAACGGCAACGGTGCTGGCACACGGCTTGATCTAAATCAGTGTGATGATGATCGCAATGATCCATGCAGATAAGCTCGTGGTAGTATCTACTAGCTAGCCAGCAATGCAAGTAGTCGATAAGGCTAGGTCAGCGTTGCTAAATAGTAAATGCGCTTTTGCCAAGACTCCGACTTGGCTGGCGGCTTTGACAATTTGGCTGTGGATATGGTTGCCACTTGCCACTACCTACGTACTATTCTTTATCAAAAATTAGTACTACTCACTACTGACTATATATATATTTGGGTTTACCACGTGACATTATTTCACGACCGACGCCAATATGCGACTTCCCCCACCCACCATACTCCTGTTGTCTTGTGGTAGGGCTTCCATTTATTTTTTCTTCTCTCTTTTTGTTTTTTTAATTCTTCCCTTTTTGTGATTTCTTTTATAAATTTGTTCTAATTAGCTATTTCTCTAGCTAGCTTGTTTGTTTTTGAGCTTGATCAATACAATATATGGCTTTGGATCGACCACGTTTTCATGGATACATTAATATATATATATATTATTATAAGAAAATTACTTATTTTTTGTTAACTATTTTTACAAAAATGATTTATTTTTACGAAAATGATTATTTTTATTAAAATAAAATCATTCACAAATACTTGTTTTTTTTTGTATTGTGTATATATTTACACATACATACATGTATACAGGAACGTACGTCCAAATACTTTGCTGATGTAAGAGCTTACAACAACTTCGTGATGACGTTTATTGTTTTCCATGGATATACAATTAAACAAACAAAAACGCAGTAGTAGTACTGTTATTTCAATCAAAAGTCGATCTGTTCATAAAAACACGTAGCTAGGTTTTTTCCTATTTCATTAATTAAAGGTGCATGAGATCTGGTGCATGCATGGGAAATGAAACATACGTAGGCTTCAAGAAAATTAGGAAAGAAGTTAGATTTTTGCAGTAAGATTTGGCGAGATCAGTATGATGATCAGCAGGCCAGGCTTATTGTATTGGGTTATTTGGCAAGATCGAAGCTGGTGAAACTCATTTGTGAACAACTTCATCATATTTATTTTACGTTAAGAGAACAAACAAATAGTATACGACTCGACCTAATTTTCTGATAGGGACCGCAGTACTTTATATATAATAATGTTGTCTAGTGTCGTGTAGAAAAACTCATGCTAAATGACATATATAATGAAATTGCATATTAATTAAAACTTTTAAATTAAATGAGATTTTAAAACAAAATCATGCATGCTAGCTGCCAAAATGTAGATGATCATGATAAGGTTAATTACTTGTTGGGATCATCTCTCTGAATTATATTATTGTTTATGTTATATGCAATCAAATAGTACTCACAAAACTGACCGACCGTTAATGGAAGTAAAATATAATTTGGAACATGATCAATCAAGATCAGATCATGAGGGCTTGATCTCAAATTTGATCACCTATATTTATTGTCACAGTTGACTTTCCGTTAATTGGTAATTGATTAATGAAATCCGAAAATTAGCCCCCATCTCCGCCTAGTATATTTTACAAGGCTGGATCGATCGTGGTCATGAATTAATGTCCGTGACGGCCATTAGATTCAAATTACTTTTCACATTTTCTTTTTGAGCAGCCGTCATAATAGCACCGTTCTATTTTACCATTAGGTTATTTTGATTTTTTTTCTTCTTTTTTTTCTTTTCATATATTTTTAATATTTTTTAAATATAAAAAATACATTAATACACACTAAAAGAAAATTATTTATTTGCGATCAATTAATTTTAGTGAAATGACTATTTGTAACTAAAATTGGTTATAAAAAATCTTTTAGTTGTAATAAATTAGTCACAAAAGTTCATTTTTCTTGTAGTGACATTAAAAATCACTTTCTTAATCATTAAATAAAAAAAATTAAATACACAAACGACAAAATAAGTGAACAAAATAAAAAGACAAAATAACATTATACTTTCTTTTTAACCTCGCACCTGCATGCAGGCCTTTGTATATATATCGTGCATGCTCTAATTAATTAATAACCAGAGGATCAATATTAAGTTGATTTTGAATATACAATTCAGATGAGATGAGATGATATATTTTGAATAGTAATTGAATAAAATATTAGTAGAATATATTTTTTAGTATTATTTTTATATTAAAATTTATAAAAATTGAATTATTTATTATATTTTTATATAAAAATTTTAAAAAAAATTATAATAATTAAGATAAAATAAGATAATAATTTTATGTAAACGAACGGAGGTAATCACTACCATGCATGCAATTATAACCAAGTCATAAAGTAAAGTAGTACTAGTTAATTAGCAGACAAGTAAGAAGTACGTGATCAAAACCCAAGAAAAGTACATATTGTTGGCCAGATCACATTAAAAACTAATGAGGCCAAGTACTACACTACTCCTACTACTAAAACCAATGAGAGTGATTTCGTTGCCTAGCCTCCACTTGTTTTTGTCGGCAAGTTACGCTTAGAAAACACGAGTTTGAGAGAGAGAGGCAGAGCGTGGTTCTTGAGAGAGAAAGTCAAAAGGTAGGGAAGGGCATGGGATGATACATTACATATATATAAATATATATATATATCTGCATGTGCTATTCACCACCCATTCCTGACCTGGTAAAGTTGGTCCTCCTTGAGCCTTTCAATAATAGCTTGGAAAAGTCATCTCATCTCTCTCTCTCTCTCCCTCTCTCTCAACGCTCCTATTTTCCGTGTTTTGACTTTCCAATTTTGAAAGCTTGATGATCAGTATTCACTCGCCCACACGCATATAAAATCCACCCCCAACGTCTTCAAAACCCATTAATTCACAACTCTGCAATAGCTTCGCAACCCAGCTAGCTAGCTACCCTTTCTCAAATATATACTCAATTCTTCCGGGTTTTTATTTGAACTCTTGATCTTCTTGGTAATCGGCTTTAGATGGATGAGATCGATGTTCCTCGATTCTTTCTCTGCCCCATCTCTCTTGAAATCATGAAGGATCCTGTTACGGTCCTTACCGGGATAACCTACGATCGTGAAAGCATCGAAAAATGGTTGTTTTCGGGGAAAAACAATACCTGCCCGGTCACAAAACAAGCTCTTCCTGTTGATTGTGATCTCACACAAAACCACACTCTCCGGAGATTGATCCAATCGTGGTGTATCATGAACGCTTCACATGGCATCGAAAGGATTCCAACACCCAAGCCTCCGATCCACAAAAATCAGATTTCCAAGCTAATCAACGATGCAAAATCCCCACAGTTGAAGATGAAATGTTTAGAAAAGCTCCGCTCAATCGCTTCCGAGAGCGAAACCAATAAACGTTGCATGGAAGCTGCAGGTGCCGTTCAGTTCCTAGCGTCAATCGTCTGTAACAATTATTCTGCATCAGAAGAAGTTTCGGATGATGGCCTTGACTTTACAAGTGCAAGCTGTGAAGCCCTGAGCATCCTCCACAGTCTCCAAGTTTCTGAAGCCGGCCTAAAGAGCCTCACTGGGAAAAATGATGAATTTATCAGCAGCTTAATGCGAGTGATGCAACGTGGGAACTACGATTCTCGCGTTTATGCGGTTCTATTATTGAAATCTGTGTTTGAAGTGGCTGAAGGGATGCAGATGATCAGTTTGAGAACCGAATTCTTCATCGAAATAGTCCAAGTCTTGCGCGATCAGATTTCGCAGCAGGCCTCCAAAGCTGTATTGAAATTACTAATCCAGCTTTGTCCATGGGGAAGAAACAGAACTAAAGCAGTGGAAGCCGGCGCAGTTTCTATTTTGATAGAACTTCTTCTTAATTCTTCCGAACGGAGGACTTGTGAAATGATTTTAATGGCGTTGGAAATGCTGTGCGGATGTGCGGAGGGAAGGGCCGAGCTTTTACAGCACGGAGCGGGACTGGCTATTGTGTCAAAGAAAATTCTCAGGGTTTCCCAGGTCGGGAGCGACAGGGCGGTGAGAATTCTTTGGTCCATTTCAAAGTTCTCTGCAGCTCCGGCTGTTCTTCAGCAAATGTTGCAGCTGGGCGTTGTGGCAAAGCTGTGTTTAGTGCTTCAAGTGGACTGTGGGAACAAGGCTAGAGAGAAAGCTAGAGAAGTACTTAAATTGCACGCTAGGGCATGGAAGAGTTCTCCATGTATACCAGACAAATTGCTTTCTTGGTATCCGTCTTGATCAGGGAGATCGAGTAAATTGTGCCTTTCTGTTTGAAGGATCCTTTTTATGCACTTGTACATAATTAATTATATATTGGATTACGTACGTGGGGATGAATTAATTATTAGACCCCAAAATATATGATGAAATTCATGTAAGATCATTGCAAATCACAAATATTAATATTAGCTGCGCCGGCACTTTTCTTTAATAGCTTGGAAGTGTTTTTTTTCCCCCCCTTTTCTATGCTCGATTCTTGATATATCTACAGATTGTTTGGAACTTGGAATTGCATATTTTGGGCAAAAAATACTTCAATAATGTTGATCTAGAATATGATACACATGAGGTCAATTAAGTAAAAATATTAGATATATTTTTCTTTTGGAATTAACGGATCGAATACAATATACTTGGGTACGTGTGATCGAGATTATGTTAATTAATTATATGGCTTTATATATATATATGATCACAATTAAGAAAATTAATAGATATGCAAGTAGTACTTCATGAACTGTTTCTTCGATCTCCATTTTCAATATTGTTACCTTTAAAGTGGTTATAATGGCACGAATTTAGAGTAATATATATGAGTCTTAATTCTTCTTCCCAAAAGATAATAATGGAAGGCCGTATGCTATCTTCCCATCTTTCTTCATAGTTTCCTAGTTTTCATTGTTGCCACTAATTGCGCCGCTTCCCATGTCAGGAATTCGACAAACCAGCTTATCACCGACCCAGCTGAAGCTAGCTAGCAAGGACATTTTCTATTTGAATTTGTAATAGATGAGCTATAAACAGCTTGCTAATTTAGAAAACCCTTTTACGTACATTTTGATAACCAAGATTCAAGTTGGCTGCAACGACCAGGCCGTAACGCAATCATTTTATCTTTTATCATGTAAAAACACGGCCTGAGACTGTAAAAACAAAGATATATATATATAGAGAGAGAGAGAGAGAGAGACAGAGAATATTATTCCGGAGCAGTTGACGTTCTCGAAATCCAGCGCTCTTTTATCTTTCTAAAACCAGAAGATAAATCAGCCCTGCGTACGTCTATTAGTTAGTGCATTAACATTTATGTTCAATAACTATTAGATCATCTGTTGATCAGGATCCTCTCTCTCTCTCTCTCTCTCTCTCTCTCTCTCTCTCTCTCTATATATATATTCCGTTGAATCAATATATAAGATAGCTAATTACATGATCTCATATTCTAGTCAGGGATTCAGGGCGCATTTAATTTACTAATATGAAGAATTAATTACCGCAAGCTGTTAGGGGTAAAATAGAACTTTTCTTCCTCTTGTACATGATATAGTTCGATCAGTTGACGATCTCTGTGATATGGAGGATCAGAAAAGCCATTAATCCCAAGATTAGTGCTAATTAATTGGTTCATGATCAATAACTAATTAATTTGTCGCCTACATTATTATTTATACAGAGAAGTACCGCTCTCTCTAAGTAAAAATGTATGTAGGCCTGTAATGACTATACGATATTGTGGCACTAAAGAATTGGGGTATGTACGTACCGTTGAGCTTGGGCTAAGCTTGTGTGCGCGTCATGTAACATGCACGCCCGCAGTCATGTACTCGATCGTAATGATTTTCAGAATCGTGTTTTTAGTGTTTGTAAACTCAACTAAGCTCGGTTTAGATTAGAGATTCATCTAAACTCATATCATTTCATTATTATAATTTTTCCAAATTCTCATATCAATATAATAACTAATTCAATTTTTTTAAATCTCAAAACAATAATAACGTTAAAATATAATATTCTAATGATATTTTATTCAACTCATCTAAAATCATCTCAACTAATCTCTGAATCCAAACGAAGTAAATTCTCACAACACCGGCGCCCATGATTATGATCTGTTTAAATATTGTAGATTGATGCGTCATATATCTTGAAATTATGCCAATCATAATAATAATAATACAATTTCCCTTGTTAATAATGTCAAATATATATAATTAAGCATACTGTTTTTAATATTTTTTATAGGAATACAAAGTATTTTTTGTATAATTAAGCTTACAGCTTACACATGGTAAACCCAAACCCTCATGTTTCACCGGAAGTAATTACTGGCCGGCCGTACGTTCGTTCTATGGCAAATGATGGTGACCATGTCTCTTAATTCGTACGTATATCATTATGATCAATCCAAGATGCCACAGTTGCACGGCATATTATATGCAAATATGGGTTCTGATCATGTCGAGTACGGGGTAATTTAATTAACTACTCCGTCGTCGTTCAACCATATGCTAATTAGCAGCGTAATAGATGGGTGGTTTATTAAAATATTATATTAAGATCTAGTCGTACGTGATTCATGCGCTAGTTAGCTCCTTCAAAAGATTAATTGGATACGATCAAACTTTTGGACCCTTTCTAATTCTTCTGAAAGGATCGTCAATTCGATGATGATTTTGGGAGTAGTTTTCTTGGATCATGTGCTTAATTTCATGGGATGTCATAATTAAGTTGCATATATATGTATATATTTCTAGTTCTACCCCGGCCCTTCCAAGTTTCTAATTAAGCCCACTTAATTAATTAATCAATTTGACAATTTCTAGCCTCGAGTGCGGGAGATTAGCCTCGCTTAGTCATTATAATATTTTAATATTTTAATGGAAGACCAAATATTTAATTCAGCGTTGAAAAAAACATGATGAGGTATAAAATTGAAATAAAATTCAAATGATACTTATATGTAGAGGGAATGGAATATGTTTAATTATATATAACACGTGGTTCACAAATTCTGCGAAGGTCAACGATAGAAAATTACTATTTAATTTGTCTTCATGCATGCACTTTTATGCGAAAGGTAGCTAGGTTTTTTTAATATGGCTAATTAATCTATATATAAAGGTTAAATACATGACATTAAAAAGGCTTTCATTCAATTATATTAATTAATTCAGCCTATTCAGGTCCAAAAAGGGCACACTCTTCATAATATCAAGGCAGAAACCAGGTATGTACGTAGGTGTTGTCCAAGTTTTTTCAGCCAGCCATATATGTAATATTCATGACCAGCAAAGTCAAAGATATACAGAAACTTCCTCCTTCAATTCGACCTTAATTCAAAACTGGCCGTACGATTCTTGCAACTTAATTGCATCAATTTGGCGTGCAATATCTCTCTTAGTACTTCTTCTATAGATGAATTCTACGGTCAATTATGTATGAAGAAGTAGATATACATGATCATATTCTACAAACTGCGGGCGCTGGCCGGCCTGATATTATATCTATCATGAGTACGTGCGAGTTGGGCATTACAGGCCTCAGCAATATTCCTTTCTTTCTATTGCGCGTAAAATGGTTGAAATTATATCACGTACGCACGCCATGGCCAGTACGTGTGGATATATATAATAAATTGCGGCGCGCGATTCATGCGTGCATATTGTTGCACCATCATGATGATCATGTCTATATTCAATGTTTGTTTGAATGGATTAGATTGATCATGCAGCGTCCTCACGCATGCGGTACTACTGATCTTTTCGGTCCATTTAGCATTTCATATGTGCACGTAATCGTCCTGATCCCAGTACAGCATGCATGCATCCGACAAATATGGACGCTAATTAACCAAATACCCATCTCTCTAATTTAACGCGTTACACGCGCGAACATGAGTCCCAAATATTCCAGCTAGCTAGCTAGCTAGCTTCCTTTTCAAATTACGAACCCTTAACAAGCATTAAACAATGATAATATTCAATCAGGCCTCTGATTACGTACTATATATGCCAAGCCGCAGGAAAATTTAACAAAGGAATATACGTACACTTTCTTTCCATCCCTCTATTTAAACTATCATATATAACTGGTTATTATATATTATTGTATCCTTCAACTGTAAAAAATGATAAGTAATATCTTAATCTAATTTTAACAGTTAAGATCGATAGACAATAATATATATATAATTTGAAAATAAGTGACATGACACAATCTTAACGGTAGGATTCTAATGGAGGCCGATACAAATTGTAATATGTTTTATAAGTTTGAGGGTGTGGTATGTTAATTTCGATAGTTTAGGGTTCAAAATATATATAACACCTAATTTATTGGAGAGTAAAATTGTAATTTCCTAAAAAAAGTAGGCATATTGATCATTACTACTGCATGATCCACTTGACTTTTGAGTGAAAATGAGAGATAAAATAACTTCATTACTGCATATGCAAT
>QEOT01122338.1:3338-25784 GCA_003123785.1 Pterocarya stenoptera | reverse complement strand
GACTACGATGCTTATTTTCTTCTCGAGTACTGCTACAGGCAGGCACAATGCCGTGCCTGCCCGCGGACAGTACTGACGTGAGTAATTATATGTTAAAATTAATTACATTATTAAAAAAATAAAAAACTGAGAAGGGCCTAGCAGAATTTATCCAGAAGCTTAGTTGAGCAACAACTGAGTTGGAGAAAGCTGAGGCCCAGATTGGTGTTGAGCTTTACAGTGCTCTCAACTCTGCTCTCTTAGGCTAATGGTACCTCCAGTATTTTCTTCCCCATACCAATATATACTTAAACATAAGTACTACTGATCATATTATATATAATTTAACAACAAATTAGAATCATGACACATTTTCATGTAGATCATGACACATTTTCACATTTTAAAAGTCACCAATGTACACGATCATCTAAAACTTAACCATCACGACGATTACGAACCATTAATTTATATAAATCGAGGAGACCGACTACTTTTTGACTAGCTAGCCAGGTCGATCGGAGAAATAGAAGCAGAAATTGACGACTATTCAACACATACATATACCGTTGATTATGGATAGGCTATTCAATGTATTCATGATGATTCTATTCTTTCCTATGTTCACAACCAAATTATAAGTACTATTTTTATATATTGTTTTAATTAAAGAGTGCAAGCACTAGAAGGTTTCGCTGTGAGAATTGGATAAGGCCAGCCTGTCAGCAATTACCTGCTAGCTAGCTACTATATATAAGGTACTCATGTTGCACGTTGGTTTACATCCAATTAGCTAAATAGATAGTTAGGATAATAGGAAAATTTATTTGAACGGACATTAATATTTACTATTTCTTTACTCACTATATATAATGCATCTGATCATAATCTTTCATCTTCTTTATGCATATATATATATATATGGCTTATAATATTGTATCTACAATATTTATCTTATATATGACTGACCAAATTAAGTAGTAGGTAGGCCGTACGTTGGCCATGGCTTAATAGTCTCGTCTATATAGTACTATATATGATCTCCCATTTTATGTGATAATTCTATTGATATATATTATATGTACAACAATTAAACACAAGCAAATCAATTACGTACATCACCTTGGAATTTCTACCATTACTCTGAACTCAAACCCTTTTATCCAAAGATTAGATATTCATCGTCAGCCCACAGACACAAAAACAACAAATTAATAGATCATATTCAACTATAAAAGCTAGGTAAATTTTCTAAAAACTAATGAACGTAATTAATGCTAATGAGCCGCCCGTGATCATGCATGTATCGGCCTGCTCATAGATTCCTGTTGATCACGGGATTATCATGTCGTACTTAAGAAACATGTAAGAATGTAAGACTTATAAGGCAAACATTGTATTAAAAAGAAATTGAGATCAGTTCAAACAAGCTGCAAACGGGAATTAGCAAAGATAAAAGTTTTGAAGAAATATTCGAGCCATGCCAGGATCTATATCTACACGCGTCTATATGTGTATATATATATATATATACACGTACACATATATACTTTTGTTCACGGATGTTGATCAGAGAGACAGATGCTATTAAAAAAAGTAATTAGGAAAAGTGGAAGTCAGAAGATCAGATATGTAGAAAAATAAATAAAATGCTGTGGGGAAGGCAGCTGGCATGGGAAGGAATCTGCAGACGTATTGTCGTAAAGAGTATACGTGAAACCGAAAGCCACTGCTTGAACGAGTCAAATAGATTTTTTTTTAGCTTATGAGATTCTTTCGGTAGGTAAAGGGAATGTTGAGCTGGGCAAGCCGCATATATAATTCCTTCATGATCAGTCTGTCCCCCGGCCTCCCTACAAATTTGCGTCGTGCATGTATATGTATCATGTATAGATAAATCCAGCAGAGACAGCCTTTATAATCAGAAAATTATAATTTTGTTCAAACTATAGATAATCCAATAAAAAGTAGCACTATACATATATATAAATATATATATATTTATCTTCTTCCTTAGAAGTTGACAAGTAATACTGCAACTGTATTTCACTTTGATTGCACATGATGGAGCTTTCCTTGAACAATATTAGTATTTCCCCAATCTTCAAATAAATTACTGTCCTTAAACTAAATTACCCGATAATTTTTTTCCTAAAGACAAATATTTCTAAGTTAATATGACAACTCCAAGGCAACTAAAAACAATTCGAACTATATATAGGTGGTCAGCCATATTGAGGTCGCCTAGTAGCAAAAAACAATCATGCACAATTCGCCAGTACTCTATATATCACAATTTTCATAACAATTAATGCCATTGTTATTTAGTAGATTAATAATGATGTGCTACAAAATATTAAATGTTAACATTCTTGCATCTTACGGCTTTCAGCCTCCAACTTGATCCAGTAGTACGCTATCTACCTCTTTAAGAATTGTACGTGATGAAATCTTAAATTCTAAATTTGTTTAGCCTCAAATATTATTTTATTCTCAGAACTGGATAACATGATGATCAGCTTGCTAGCTCGATTATCAGTTGCGGCTTCCGCCAATGATATTGTAGAAACAATATGTATTAATATCACCATAATCTCGTTTGTTTTCAGAGATGAGATGAGATAAGTTTGAAAAGTTGAATTGTTTATTTTATTTTGTATTGAAATTTGAAAAAATTGTAATGATTAGGTGAGAGAATATGAGATGAATTTAAAAAAGTTGAATTGTTTATTTTATTTTGTATTGAAATTTAAAAAAGTGTAATGATGAAATTAAAATGAGATGAAAGTTTTCTGAAAACAAACAAGGCAGTCTCAAAGACCCAACAAGAGCACCCTTCGTATTATTTGTGAAGTTCTTATTTGCCCCAAAAAGAAAAAACCTTCCAAGCTTGCTAGAATGTAGTCTAGATGTGTGAAAAACACAACGATGACAAAGCAAACGTACATAAACAAATTAATTAATCACACAATACAAAATTAACATAGTTCGGCAATATACCTACGTCTACAAAATTAACTTGTCGAGCGAAATTTAAGTAAATTTTACTTTACTCGAGCCACCTGTCGCTCGAACGTCAAACGAACTTTCTACCAGGACCTATCGGCCCAAGTCTATGCTTTATGGCCCAAGCCTTTTTGAAAATTCACTAAAAAAATTATAACGCATCTTTGTCGGGTCAGGTCGGGTCATCAAATCGGGCAAACATACCAATGAAACCAGGCTCCTTAAACCCAACACTAGACTCTCGATTTATATATATTGCATGAAAATAAATAGGTTAATTAAATGATTAACCATAGGCCACCAATTTACCATCGATCTAGCTTTATCATTTAGCCAGTAAAGATGATTGACATGCAATTAATCTTTAGTCTTAAGAATAATCCATATATAACCTACTTTTTGGCCTTTATTCGACCAATTTATTGTATGAATTGCCAGTGTTTCACAACGTACAGGTAAATCTTATGATGTCGTAAATGATAAAACTGGCAATAATTATATTTTGCTGCAAGTAAACATAAACCGATAACATTTATATGGTACCGTTTTCCACGCGGTCGTCTCTGTCAGACTGTATGCGACGTGGGCTCCATATAAGAGGAGAAAATTCGAGGACTAATTATTGATACCAGCTTGCACAAGCTTTCACACTATATATATTTCAAAATTCAATGTTAGCGAATCGAAAAGAAGATCGTTTGACTGCAACATGTAAACGCGGATCGAATATGAATGCATGGCTCCGTTAATCTGCAGTAAGTTATAAGTACGTACAGTGTTCTTAATTATTATAATATGTATATTTATATTATAAAGAGCTGCTTCGCGGCTTTATGTTGTCATCCCAATTGTCACATCTAATTAGAGTTAGAAAATCTTAATTAAGTCTGCAATATTTGTCGGTGGAAACAGGATAAAATTGTCTCAATTTTGCAATGGATGTAGATCGGTGCAATCATAGTCCAAGAACCACAGTTTAATTAGAAGATACCAAGAAAGAGTCTGATCCTGAAACAAAAAGGGCCCACTACTAAAGAATTAATGGTTATTAGGAAGCCCTGTAAGGCAATCATGAACTTGCATCAATAATTCCAGTGGTCCTGTTGAATGATTGAGGTCTGGACGGAAGAAGATTGATGGTAAACTTTGCAAAAGATAGTCAAAAAGAGAATAAAAACGACTTCGTCCTTTGTTGTGTGAATGCAAGAAAATATGAGATGCAAATTAGGGTTGGAAAAATATGATTCACAGCCCTAGTAGTCAGCTTTGGTAGTATTTGATCAAAATTGCAGAAGGCGACGATAAAGGCGAAAATGTCGATGCATGTATTAATTGTGATGCGACCTTTTGTAAGTTGTATGATCCAGTCATATTAATTATCAACTGCGTTACTGGCTTCGAAGGGAATTGAGAAAGAGTTTGTAATATCCACCATCATGGTTTTTTGCAATGATTAATAATGAATCATGCTAACATTGATCGATGAAGTGCTTTTTTTTCTTCTCTCTCAGTTTCTTAGAGGATAATTAATTAACTATACTAATATTATATATAGGTTCAATTCTGCCCCAAGAGGCGAGCGAAGGAGGATAAAATGTTCAGGTGAAAGTGAACTTAAAGCCCAATAGATAATATTGTGCAAGCAACCGATGCTAGGTAGCTGCATGCAGTTTGAGTTTTGGGAAATTACGTAGAGAGAAAATATCAAAGGATTGCAATAAATGTTGAGAAAAACTTTAGGAGATCACGTCGTTCTCGATCGCATGCCGTAGTCTTGACATGAGGAATGATCAATAAAAGGGTAGCAAAATATACTCGAGCTATTAATTACAAGCAGGCGCAGCAATGAACTCAATCAGGATGATTTCTCCTGATATCGATGAAATGACTCGCATGCATGCGCATAAAGTACTTTCATGTCAACTGCTACCATAGGGAAAGTTAGAAGAATCCTCATTCACAGACAAATTTTTTTAATGGGATTGGCCATTTGAATCTTTTTCTTTTTTCCTAGCTGCTGCCCCACTATCTGTCCAATAATTAACGGGGTGCTTTGCACAATAGCCATGAGAGATTCTACAAAAATAAAATTATAAATTGACATATTTTGATATGATATATTAAATTATAAAATTAAATAAATACAATATAATGTATCAAATAAAATTATATTAATTTATAAATTTATTTTTACAAAATCTTTTTATAAATGTACTGCATATCTTTGTACAAAAATAGTGATGGACCATCAATATCCCATCCTCGGGCTTCAATTTATTTGACAACAGTGAACAGTTTTGAACGTGGTTCCGAATTATAATAGGAGCCCACTTGGGCCCGCCCCCATGTCTAACTAGGAGCCTACTGAGCTAGCTAGCGATCGAGAGAGATAGCAGCGCTAATTATCACGCGCTTTTAGTCTTGTTGCCTAGGTGTCCATCTCATAATTCATTTTCTCGTGTCAAAATCGAATAGTACTCCATATATATATATATATATAAATATATATATTTATACACACACGAATAACCTTAACTAAATAAAATTAGCTAGCTCCTGATCATGAAATCTAATCCATCAATGTGTTGGTTTCATGGAGGAAATAAGGCCTCGTTTGTTTTTAGAGATGACATTAGTCGAGATTAAAGTTAAAAAGTTGAATAAAGTATTGTTAGAATATATTTTTTAATATTATATTTATTTTGAGATTTAAAAAAGTTGAATTGTTTATTTTATTTTGTATGGGGATTTGAAAAAATTGTAATAATGAAATAGGAGGTTTTCAAAATTTTCAAAATTTTGAGTTTTAGTCATGAAAATTTTCAAAATTTTCAAAGTTTTTTTATCTGGGCCGGAGCCTAAATGCATTTTGGGCATGCAATTTATTATCTAACTATCTCGGAGTTAGTGTAGATGTAATTTTTTTTTTAGAAGAAAACAGTACCTCAAATTTATTGATCACTCTCGCTTATTACTGAGGAAAACCATGGTTACAAAAAGTTGACACCTGAATGTTACAAATAATAAAAAAATCCAAGCCCAAGCATAAAATAAAAACTAATAACCATAAAACCACAATACAATTTATTCCAAAATGACTACCATAAAGCATAAACAACCAACAAAACAAAGTTAGTTCACACAAAAATAAAGAAAGCAAAAACCAAAAGACCAATAAAATAGACAACGCTAAAAACAAAAATGTGGTAAACCCAGTTTGTCCATCCGAATAATACCCTTCAATAGACGTGGCAAATCCAGATCATCCTCATAACAAACTTCTTGCCCATTCTCTCCTTGATGGGCCATAAAATCTACAACTTGATTACCCTCACAAAATTGATGTAAAACCAAAACATTAAACCCTCAAGATCCTTTCACAGCTCCTCCAAAAAATCCTATAAATACCAAACAGTACACTTACCACCTTTGAGCCAATGCAGCAACTTGGAATCACTCTCGATAATAATATTTACAAAGTTCAGCTTTTTGTAAAGGGCAATACCTTCTCTAACCGCCCTTAGTTCAACTTCATTATTGGTGGCAATCCCAAAATAAGCTGAAAAGGCCCACTTAATTCTCCCCAACTCATCTCAGATCACACCACCTCCACCACTACTTTTTGACTTACCACGACAACTACCATCACAGTTTAATTTAATCCACTTCGTAAGAGGTTTCTTCCAAGCCACCAGTCTATGACACTTAACTGAAACCTACGCAACCTGAATGTTACAATATGAAAGAAATTGCTCCTCAGCTAGGGACAACTTCCCTGTCTTTTTAATGCCTACCGCCAATCTATGTAGTCAAAATTTAATGGCAAACCAAAAACTCCGAGCATTCTGAGATTGTCCCTCCATTCTAGCCTATACCTGCTATGCTAAAGTTTCCAAATAATCAAACATGACACCATACCGACTAAAATCCCTTTAAGAGACAATTTTTTAGCATAAGCAAACCAAGACAAAACATGTGCCCACCAAGTGGAAGTCTGCACACATGAAACGCTAAAAGGTACCCTAGCAAGTTTCCAAACTTGTCTGGCCAGATCCCCCGAACAAAGCACATAATCTAAAGTTTCACATTGTTTCCTCTTGCAACAATCACAACTAGATGCTAAAGATATACCTCTATGTTGCACTAGGTCATCAACAGCAAGACATTTAAATCTAGCTTTTCAAGTGCAAATAGATATCTTTTTAGAGATACTATTATGCCACATCCAATCCATCCACAGAGCTGGCTCGCCCTTAACACGAATGATCTCCCAAGCACTAGAAGAAGAGAAAATATCATCTGTATTGGGCTTCCAAATAAAAGTATCCTCCCCCTCCTTACCAGTCAGAATATTAGAAGCAATATAAGTTGTTGTATCCTCTCCTACCATATCCACCAATCTGTCAAAATCACAATTATTATTCAGCCAACAATCCCAAATTTTAAGAACAGGATTATGAACAATATCCACTATATCCAAAAGCGGCCCTAAAGCTAACCAACGATCATACCAGAATGAAGAATTCCCACCTCGAACTAACACTTTAGCATTATCACAAACCTCTTGTAAAACAGAATTCATAGACCTCCAGAAATTTGAGCTCGCCGGGATTGCAATATACACATGTTTCGTCTTTAATACTTAGCACGAAAAAAAAAAAAAAAGTCCATAAGTTATCCACTAAAAGGAAATGTCAAGCCATTTTCATATGAAAAGCACGTTGGACCTCTTTTAAATCTCTAATGCCCAAACCTCCCTCACTAGTGGGTTTACAAATCTTACTCCAAGCTCTCCATTTAGTTCTAGGTGAACCATCAACATTTCCCCAAAAGAAATTCAACAATATGGAGTTGATTTTCTGAATAATAACCATAGGACATTCATCACAGCAAGAGTGTGGATCGCCATAGACGATAAAATATGCCACAATAAATAAGATGCCCCTTTTGCAAGAGTAAATTGAATTTCCAACCAGCCACTTTTTTCTGAACTTTTTCCACAAGAAGTTCAAGAATTCTAGCCGTCATTCTTCTAGAAATCGAAGGCAACCCCAAATAGGTTAAAGGAAACTGGCCAACCTTAAAACTCGTAACTCTCACCAGATTGTGCACTCTGGAAATATTAATCAACTTTTTTTTTTGATAAGAAACAAACATCTTCATTGAGATAATAATAACGATTACAGACATTTATCAAACCATAGGGTTTGAGAAAGGAAGTCTGGAATACAATCCCACCACATTTCAATATTCTCAACTCTCCAAGCATTGGGGGCAAGCACATGAGCTGCTCGATTACCTTCTCTACTCACATATTTAAAAACCACACTATTAAAACACCTACAAAGCCTTTTGACTTCATTAAACAGATTACCAAGCATAGAATTTAACATATCATCTCGCTGTAGCGACTGAACCAGCAATAAACAATTAGATTCAATTTCAACGTGTGGTACTCCCACTGTAGAGCTCAGCTGCAAACCTCTGAAAATAGCCAGTAATTCAATTGCCTCTGGTTCCTCCACCTCCCTTTCAAATTTAGAAGCTGCTAATAACACTCTCCCTGATGAGTCCTTTAGAATAATTCCTATACCTGCTCTCTGTAAATTTGAAAACATGGCACCATCAGTATTCAATTTAAGAACCCCTTGAGGAGGAGGCTGCCATCCCTACAATAGGAGGGAGGCCCAAATATTTCTCATACTGCTGTATATTAGCATTACCCCACAACAACTGAAGCTTTTCCCTAACATCCCTAGCCACATTGCTACTAAAAACCATAGAGATTTTTTCCTTATTTATTTTCTGCCCTGAAACACTCTCATAAACTGAAAGGACAGCTTGCACTCTCTTATTCTCCTTTACATCAGCCTTACAAAAGATGACACTATCATCCGCAAAAAGCAAATGATTAATGTTTGGAGCATTTCTACAAATTTTAATCCCAGAAATTTCCTTCCTTAATCCTGCCGCATTCAATAAAGAAGTGAGCCCTTCGGTACAAAGAAGAAAAAGATAAGGGGACAACGGGTCCCCTTGTCTCAACCCCCTACTAGGAATAATAGGTCCCTTCGGCTCCCCATTTATCAAAACAGAAAACGAAACTGTTTGAATGAAAAACATCACCAAGGAAACAAAAGCTGGCTGAAAACCCATCTCTTCCATAACCTTTTTTATAAAGCTCCACTTCACTCTATCGTAAGCCTTACTCATATCAAGTTTTAGAGACATAAACCCTTGTTTTGCCTTTTTCTTGTGCTTTAAAAAATGTACTATCTCATAAGCAATAAGTACATTATCAGTAATTAAGCGACCCGGCACAAACGCAATTTGACTCTCCCTAATAATATAAGGCAGAACAGATTTCAGCCTATTTGAAATAACTTTTGAAATCAATTTATAAACCACATTACAGAGACTAATGAGCTTATAATCAGCAACCACAGCAGGATTTTTCTTCTTAGGAATGAGAGTGATAAAAGTATAATTAAGAGAATGAGGGAAAACACCTGAATTCAACGCTTGTAAAATAGCTTCAAGAACATAAGATCCTACCACGTTTCAATATTTTTGAAAGAAAGCCGAGGACATCCCATCTGGACCAGGAGCTTTTGATGGGTTCATCTTCACCAAAGCCCTCAGAACTTCATCTTCAGAATACCTTTTACTCAATCCCTCATTCATAGCTGGAGTAACTCTATCAGCAAGAGATGAGAGAAACTTAGAATCACCACTTGGATTAGAACTCGTAAAAGATTCTCAAAATAATGTAACAAAACCCTGTCCCGCTGCTCCCCATACTGCCAAGCCCCTTCCTCATTCTGAATTTTTACCAACCTATTCTTCCTCCTCCTCTGAGTAGCCTTCATATGGAAATATCTTGAATTTTTATCTCCATCTTTGAGCCACAAAGCCTTAGACCTTTGCCTCCACATCACCTCATCCCTTTCCATCCATATCTGCACTTTTTCTCTAGCTCGCTCATGGTCTTCCTTTTTTTCTCCCACTGGATCAGAAGCATGTAACAATTCCAAGTTTTGCCTAGCTATAGTTAGCTGCTTTTGAACATTACCAAAACAATTTCTATTCCAACTGTGCAACTAACTCCCACACTCCTTTATGTTATCCAACAGGCCGAGCATACCATTTCCTTCATTTCTTCTCCTCCATGTGGACCTAATAATATCATCACAAGCCTTCTCTCCAATCCACATCTCCTCAAACTTAAACTGTCTTCTACCCTTCAACACAACCATTTCCCCATCAGTATTCATCCAGATAGGACTATGATCAGAATAAGCTTCCACACCATGAGTCACAAAAGCATTAGAGAACAATGTCCCCCATGACCGAGTAGCTAGAGCCCTATCCAATCTTTCACTAACACAATGCGATCCACCCCTCCTATTACACCAAGTAAATTTTGACCCTCTATACCCCATATCCCTTAGAGGGCAATCATTTATCACATCTCGAAAAGCTGAAATTTGCCGATGTGGCCGTGGTTTACCCCTATTTCTCATGGTGATGCAAGATTTCATTAAAGTCCCCAATAACCAGCCAAGCTTCCCCATTTTGCCTACCAAGTTTTCGTAACAAATCCCATGTTTTATAACGTTGAGCAACTTCTAGAAAGCCATAAATTCCAGTAAAAAACCAAGACCCAATCCCTGAGTCCTCTTCAATCAGTGCATCAATGTGACATTCAGAGTAAGATATAATAGACAAATCTACATCCTGACGCCATAACAACGCAAGGCCTCCCTTCCGACCTCTACAATCCACCACTAAACAATTTGCAAACCCTAATTTAAGTTTACATATCTCGAATTCATGAGCCTTCAAACGAGTTTCCTGTAAAAACAGGACATCGAGAACTTCCCTCTTCACCAACCCGCAGAGGGTTTGAATGCCCCGTGGGTTCCCAAGCCCACGGACATTCCAGCTTAAAAGCTTCATTGAGTACGGCGGTGCTGCTCAATAGCCACCGCCGATCTATTGTTTGCACTCTTAGCTGCCGCCTTATCAGACCCATGCTTTGTAAACGCCCGTTTAGAAGGCCGAACTGCTCCTTCATCCTCCTTGGGTAAACTTTTCCTTTTCTGTGAAAGATGGAGCCTCGGAGATACATCTACCGAATAAGAAACAGACTTAATATTAGAAGGAGAAGAGAGAAACAACAGTCATTTCCATTTTTTACTAGAAATGCCATCTGGTCGTTTTGTATTCGGGCTTATATCCACCTGGACTCCCTCCTATCTTGGCCCATCTGCAAATTGGGAAGGCCCATCATTCAAACCAGTTAAACCCACATGATTAACTTCTTCCCCAATAAAAGGGATCTCCTCCACAATAGGCCCAGATTTTTCGCTTCCTGCACAACCATTAGCTGATTTCACGTTCTCATCCATAGAATCCTCCAAAACACATTCCATAGAATTAGCATAACAGTCCACTTCAGTGATCACAATTCCCTTATTTTTTGCCTTAGCATCAGGAGACGTTACACCCAATTTCCCGGCCACCCCTAGCCCCCCGTCACGGCTCTCTAATGTAGGACTCCACCGTCCTGCACGCTGACTTTCTCGCCTTTCCCATGAATGGCCATCACGAAAGAGATCACCATAGCTAGACGCCTTTAGCCAAGCTCCATAAAGAAAAGAGTCCACCTTAGCATCCTGGCCTGCATGGTTTCTCAAAACGCATTCCTTATCGCCATGACCCAAACAACCACACCAATAACAGAAATTAGGTAATCTCTCATAAGAGAATCAGACCCAGCAAAAATCACCATTCCCCATTGAAAACTTGGTACCCCGAAGCAAAGGTTTCAGCACATCCACAGTGATCCTTACTCGTAAAAATTCCCCCCAGGCCACCTCCCCCACTTCCAGATCCACTTCTTCTACCCTCCTTATTTTCTTCCCAATAATGCCCCCCACACTCGCAGTACGGGCCCTCAACGGCAAATCATGAAGGTGAACCCAGAATGTAGCTTCCTGAATCTTAATCTGATGCACCTGCTTGCTCCCATCCACTTCCTGCATCAGCACTAGATGCTTATCAAAAGACTACGGTCCCTCTCTCAAAACCCTCTCTTTATCACGTAAGTCTTCAAAATCAACAAGAAACAAATTCGCATTGAGATCACGAAAACACACTCCCCTCACCGGACGCCATGCTCGCTTCATAGCTACTTTGAAAGCATCCCAATTGAAATGTTTGTCTGAATATAGAGACACAAACAAACCCTTGCCTTTACATAGAGAAAGATCTTCCAAATCGCATGCTTCCACCACTACTGCTTCCTCCTCTTGTTCTGTCAAAGAAAGTTGTTGGTATAGCCCTTCGATATCATCCGCCATACTGCCGTCAACAAAGAAAGACTGCACAAAAATTAAAGCAAAGACCTCACAGGTTAAAGAAGAAACCCACTCAGACCTCACAGGTTAAAGACTGCACTAGGCAGAGAGAACCTCCACTTAGAGAGGAAAAAAGAATCTAGTCTTTGTACGTGCATACTTGAAATATTAATCAACTTTGAAGGAAAGAAAGCTGATTTATCCTTACTCATTAATTAACTAGACCAATTCTCATAAATTTCCAACGTGTCCATAAGCCTTTTCACCGATCTCATACTCCCATTGATAAAAATCAAAAGATCATTAGCATTTGATAAGTGTGAAATAAGAGGAGCTCCCACTGAATGGTAAAACCCTTTAATATGCCCCTCATAAAAAATCTTCCGTAGAAACCTAGTCAAAACCTCCTCCATTAAAATGAACAAATAATAAGACAAAGGATCTCCCTGAAGCGAAGCACGAGAAGGTTTGAAAAAACCTTTATAAGTGCCATGCATCATCACCGAAAATCAAGGGGATTGAATACATTCCCTCACCACTCTACAAAAATGATCCGAGAAACCAAAACCATCCAGAACCTTCAAAAGAAAACCCCAATCTACTCGATATAAGTCTTAGCCATATCAATTTTCACCATAATGTTCCCCCCACTAGTTTTCCTAAGAAGAGAACGAACCATTTCTTGAGCTGCGGTAATATTTTCAAAAATGCTCCTCCCAAGCACAAAAGCTCCTTGTTCCATAGATATCAAATTAGGCAAAATCCGCATCAAACGTTTAACTATGATCTTAGAGAAAATATTATAAGCTACCGAACAAAAACTAATCGGACGATATTTATCAAAACTAGTAGGGTCTTCCACTTTAGGAATTAAAACAATATGAGAAAAAAAAAATACCTGGGCAAAAGACTACCATGAAAGAGGTCTATCACCGCCTCAACAATGTCACTTTAACAAAATCCCAACATTCAATGAAAAAAACAGAGTTGAAACCATCAGGACTAGGACTGTTGTGCCGAGGAATGGAGATGAGAGCTTCTTTGACCTCCTCCTTAGATGGATCCCTACAAAGAGCATTATTCCCTTCACTCAAAACACTACATCGCAGCAATGGTGTAAGACTTGCCTGCTCCATGACTGTACTACCAGTAAGAAACTCCCTAAAATACTCAGCAGTACCCATGTGAACCTCTTCCGGACTGCCCAATATTCGCCCATCAAGTAGCTTCATTTAAGAAATCACACTTTTAGATCTTCTTTGATTCACAACTACATGGAAGAACTTGTTATTTTGGTCACCCTCAAGCAACCATTTTTTCTTTCATTTTGGGCCAATCTAGTTTCCTCTCTACCCTTCTAGACTTCAAATTCAATTTTGGACACTAGATAATCATTTTCCACCTCTTGAGAGTAACCCACTTCAAATTGATGTTCCAGAGTTTCCACACGCTCTTCCTACTCTTGAATATGTGTATCCACCCGACCAAAAACAGACTTATTCCAAGCTCGTAGAGCCAATTTAGTTTTCTTTAATTTTTCGGCAAGAGATATCCAAACTTCATTGACATAGGACAAAAAATCTTCATGAGAACACCACTTATTATGAAACCTGAAGGGATGAGAACCATACAGTTCCTCAATTCTCATAAAATGAATCACCATGGGGTAGTAATCCGATGTTTTCCTCACCAAATACTCAACCTTGCCCAGCTACCGGACTAACCCTCCGCCCATTGCACCAAGCCATTCTCTGTCTACAACTAGAAAGCTCGACAATGCCACACCAATCTAAACACCTATTAAAATCTTGCATAGAGGCCAAGGGTCTAGGATTCCCACCAATTTGTTCATCATCCCTACGAATAGCATTAAAATCTCCCACAACTAGCCATGGGAAATCCACTACCTGCATATCCTCCAAATCCTTCCAAAGATCCCGACGTTCAAGTTGCATACATTTAGCATAAACGAAGGATAAAAATATTTTTATATTATCCATCACTACATAACCAAAGATCATTTAAGATGAACTATATACCTCCTCAAAGGCAAGTGATTCCCTCCAAAACACCCAAAGCTTTCCACGTTTAGCCTCATTATAGCAAAATTTTAGAAAACCCAAATAGCTCCCCAGTTTATGCATTTTGTCTTTCGGCGCAAAAGGCTCAAAAATGGCAACCATAACAACATTTTGTTTCCTCACTAAAGTCTTTAGTCTTATCTTAGAAATCCCTAACCCCCTTATGTTCCACACTAGAATGGTGTCTATCATAGATTAGTATTTTTAGGACGGGTGGATACCTGCAAAGACTTTCTCATCGAAACATTCAGATTATTACCAGACGTACCTTAGACCTCCCCATCAGACTCATAAGCCTTTTCTTTAGAAAAATCCGATATCCTCTCACGTTCATCTTTGTCCGAGAAATATCCCGCTAGAACAGCATGCTTTTCTTTTGCCAAGTCCAGTATCACAGAATTGCCATGCATACTACTTCAAGCCAAACCACTCTCAGATTGCAGGATCTCATTTATGATGACACACTGTCCCAAAGCTTCAGTTGCAGCAATACCTTCAGACTTTTGCTCCTCCTGTAGAACGGACGAAATTCCCATGTCTTGCTCCCCCTGAATCTCACGAACTTTGTTAACAAATTTTGAATTTTTAAACGGCACCGCATCGCACAATATTGCTTCACATACCTCTTAATTAGACAGAAGCCCCATTCCTGCACCATCCTAAACTGCTGTAGCCACCTTTGAACCAACCAAAATCGAATCCTCTTTACTAACACCAGCTTCCTGCTCCTTCTCATCAGATTTTTCAGAATGCGCAACCCCCAACGGTGCATCCTTACAGCTCTTTTGTCATCCTACTTCTTCTCCCCTGCCCTACACACCATAGGCCTATGGCCTTGCCGATGACATTTCTAATAGTAATAGCCAGGTTTTTCATACCTAGCCTCTTGCCATATTTGATTGGTAGGAGAAAAAACTATAGGAAATCCCAAAACAGGCTCTTCCATTAGGTTTACTTCGACACAGATCCTTGCTCTTGATGCTCCCGTGCGGTTTATCATGGCATTGTCAATCCCAAGATGATGTCCAAACCTGGTAGCAAGAATCTGAAGGTAGTCCTTCCTATACAGGTGCATTGGAAGATCGGGTAGGAAGAGCCATTGAAGAGCCAGGGGCGACTCTTTGTGCAATTCAAACTCCTTCATCCATCTGAAAATAAGAAATGGAAACCCCTCCATTGTGTGTCCCTCTTATGCCCATGCATGCACAAAGTCTCGTTCGTTCTTCAACTACTCCAGAACGTGTAATTCATCCATAATACGGATAATTGGGATCTCAAGAAGGCCCCATGATTTAATAACCGCGAGCCTAATATTGTCAATAGATGGCCTTGAACACATGAATTTTAGAACCAGAGAAAACCAAAATCCCTCTGCAGCTTTTGACATCTTTGGCTTTGTGAATATGAAACCCAATTCTCCATTGATGTCAACCAGGCAACACATAGGGATCTTAAAAGCAAAGGACTCTACCAGACAGACCAATGCTTGGGCATATGACGTAGATCTTGAACCACCTTTATCCCCTAGCCCTATGAGCGGCAGCGCCGCTAGAGGTTCAAAGGATGCCGCCATGGGCAAGCACTAGCAACAACGTGAAGGACGAATGACCAAGTAAAGGAAACCCGAAAATTACAAAGAGGAAAAAAATCGTCAAAATCGCCCGACTGTCCCTCCCAATTGTTAGTGAAATGTATGTGCCCTGATGAGTTAGCGTAGATGCACTAATTTGTATATTAAGCCAAATATTCAATCTAAAACATTAAAAAATACAATTACAAAATCAACCTATTTAATTAGGATATTTAAACCCAACTATATATATTAAGTAACATGAATAAAAACATAACAACTCGATATATCTAAAAACTATATAAAATTTTAAAAAACACAAACAAGGTATAGAGTACTGTTCCATATATACCATGCATATATCATTTCATGACAATTAATCTACTATTTCTTTTGTATATAATTTTAATGGACAAAATAGTTTGTGGGTTAAATATATAGGTAGAATTTTTTACTTAACGATCACCAACTATATATACGTATCATGTATATGTAAGCTTAAATATATATATATAAATATATATTTATATATTTATGAGTAAATTGTAATCCAATCTATTTCATTAAAATTCGAGTCGAACCATTCATTAAATTCTAATAAATTGATTTTGTATTGATTTGTTGATGGTGTTATAAACTTAAAAAAGAAACTGAAAAAGAAGAAGATGCTCATGCAAACCTAAATATTGCCGACATTCTTAATGAATTGCCTCTTCCGCATAGGCTAATTAACTGTTGATCTTAGAAGCAAGGGGTCTAGTTGCTGCAGCAATGTTACGTAAAAGGCTGGACTTACAGAATATGGTCTTAGAAGGAGACTTAGGATAGGTTTGGGGGATGAGATGAGAATTTTGTGTTTTGTTTTAGAGTTTAAAATATTATTTTTTAATTTTAAAATTTGAAAAAGTTGAATTGAGATTTGAAAAAGGTGTATTGAGATTTGAAAAAGTTAAATTATTTATTATATTTTATATAGAGATTTGAAAAAGGTGTAATGATGAGTTGAGATAAGATGAGAATTTTTAAAAAATCTTAACTTCCAAACCTATCCTTAATCCAAGTTGTCACTGTTATGAGACGAAACAAAGAGCGGAATGGGATACTTAGCTGCTTGGTGGAGGATGCAAAAGCTGCCTTGGTAGATATAAAATGGGAAATTCAACATGTAAAGAGGGAGGCAAACAAGGTAGCACATCAACTAGCTAAGGAAGCTGTCTCACTAGGTTATGAAATTCTAGATCTAGAGTCTGTAAACCCAGGAATTAGATCTCTTGTAATGGCTGAAGGCCATAACACTGTTTGACGCAATGAATAACGTTTGTGTTTCAAAAAAAAAATTTAACTGTTGGTCATTATTGCCTCTACATGAAGCTTGCATCTAACCCTTTTCTCTTTTTCTCTATTATCCTTTTAACATTATGATGGGATCCTCCTTTTGTGCATCGATTGATCATCGAATAGACTATATATATATATAACATATTATATGTAATGGATTGCTTTGAAACCACTACGACAATCTCCTTTAGTGCATGACCTTTGACACCTTAATCAATTAATACATCCAATAGACTATAGAGCGGTGCTACTCTGCCACCTAATAGCACCGCTTGTTTATACTGCTAATTACTTTTGTATTTTTTTTTTTTTTTTTGATCTATTCATATTTTTTTAATATATTTAATTATTTTTCAAAAATTAAAAAAATAAATCAATACACTTAAACTCACTTCCTTTATCATTAAGTAAAACAAAAAATAAAAATCACCGAGCGATCAAACGAAACGATAACTATATTTGGGCGGCATGGTAGTCTTTTTCTAGACTATATATAACCCGGCCAATTTGTTTCAATCGATGACAATATTTTTATAAGTGCATAAGCCCAAGTCATGCACTACTGGAGTAGTACCGGACAGAACTAGGGTATACTCGATCGATCCCTAATTGATCATGTATCAGTGATCATTTGCTAAACAAGTAAAATCGGCTTGATCAATTCAATAATTGCAGTAGATCATTACTCGTTTGTACAGCTGCTGCTTAATTAATTAATTTGCTTTCATTAGTTCTTGAACCACTTTGTCGGCAAGGTATTGCTTCATGCCCATCTCTCCTTAGCCAAATAAATTCATGGTATTATATTAATATAAGATTCTAGCGTAAGTAGTTTATTAGATAGCTCGCTCTGTAAATAAGCTATCCTTTTCTTGATTCTTTTTTTCTTTTTTTATATTTATATTTAATGTACGATAGCAACGATTGATCATCACAAGATCGATCAGTACTTGGAATCCGGTCCTGTTCTTTTAAAAAATAAATGTATAAATTTCACGCACTTTTAAAAGTGAACAGGATGATTATATATATAAGTTTTAATTAAATAGTGACGTCTTGACACGCGCTTTTAAATACATGACTTACTAATTATTATTTTTACTTAGTATAAACTTTTGTATAATTAATTGATTCCCTAATTTATTACGGATTGTATCGTGTAAATAATGTGAATTATAAAATGAAGACAAAAAACCGGCCAATTGAACCGAAATTCAGTTTGCTTTTCACATCGTGCCAAATTAAGCACGATAAAATTGTGTAATCCTATAAATAGAGAGATAGGTGATGCTTGCATAACAACACCCACCAAAGAAATCTCAGGGTTGGAGAATTATAAATTACTATATATAAATATATATATATTTATATATATAGCTTCCTTTTCCAGGCCCGAGTGCTATTTTCTATCTTCTTATGTATAATCCTGATCCTCCAATCCTATATAGCCAAAAAGCATTGAAACATTATTACATGAAATAGTGGCATGGGATTTGTTAATCGAGCATCCAAAGAGACTGCAAACTTTGCAAGATATTCTTTAACCCCATTAATTGCAACGCTTAAACGCCTATCCACCAGCGTGGCTAGACACATCCGTCTCCAATCCAATCAAATGGGTTTTGATATTTCCACTCGTGAGATCAGCTGCACCACCAACTTCTGTTTATACAGTACTACAACAGGAATGATCCCGGTTGAGCAGCCGAGGAGGGTCCATACTGCATGTAGGAGCCCTGGCTTCGGCCCTCCATGCCGCAGAAAGATTAATGATCATGCAGGTCATGTGATCGCATGGCTCATTTCAACGGCCTTTTTCACATCCGGCCTAGAGCGGTGCTCCTGCTTTAATGTTGACACAATAGAAGATTCTGATGATTCTGGTCAATATTTCTCACGACTGGTAAATTGCTAGTATGTGCATGCGCGCGCTCAATTCATTTAATTGCTCAAATACTTTCAGATCAGACTGGCCTGCGCGCTGTACCATTACATGCATCATATGAATTTCATTATTTAATTATTGATCATTTATTAGCAAATTTGTTGTAAAGACATTAATAATATATATCTATATTTATATATATACAGAATAATGATATTCATGATACATGAATTAATATTTAGTTCACAACTAACTCATTGATCATCATGTGATCACTTACCGCCACGTCATAAAAACTATATAAAAAGGAAAATTTTGTACACCATACTACCATCTTATTTTCATCTCACTAAGTATGATGTGACACATTTATTACCATTTATTGATAATTTATTACATTCTTCTTTATCATCGATAATGAATATGCTACATACTACTTAATATAGTCAAAATAGGATAAAAATATAGTGTATATCATGCATTACTCTATATAAAAAGAGTTATATTTAAATTTTAGATTTTACTCAACCATATGCATGCATCTTCCAATTCGAGCCAAATTATAAGAAGAGTTTTGAAAAAAAAAAAAAAAAAAGTGAATGCATATTGAGTCATTGACGACGTCAAGTGCTAAGTATTATCAAGTACTACTTTTGAGTGCGGAAGATACCAATATATATATATAAATCCACTAGCTAGCTAGCCTGCTTTGGTTTTTCCAGTGTTTTTTCACCCGATAGATAGCTAGCCAGGTTTCTTGGCATATATCATGAAACTTCAAAAGGAAAATTGTATTAATGCATGCTGAATCGGGGCTTTGAATTTCAAGATGGGGAGCATGCGGCATCGCTTCGAAATGATTGCAGATTTCTGAATTAATCACAGTACGTACGTACGTATATATAGCTGGCTGCTGATCATACCAAAACAAGTGCTTTGATAGTAATCTCTTGCTAGCTAGCTAGGAAAATACTATTTGACAACTTCTTTTCTAACTATTTTTTATCTTCAACAATTTATATTTTTCTATTGGCTCAATAAACACCAACAGTCCTGATGATGAAAAGTTAAACTCGCATTTTCCAAATTATCCTGGTGGAAATTGAGGGCGTGGAAGAAATTAGAAATTGACTCTTGCTACAGGCCACGCTCGCCCTAGACTATTGATCCCATTAATTGGTAGAAATATCCAGTTATATAAATATATATATATATATATATTAGATAATCACGAAAAATATAACACATTAAGATGACTGAATGTAAATGGTAAATCTTGGATGATAAAAAAACATTTTGCAACATTAATTAATCTGTCTGATTGTGGAATAACTGGCCGGGATATCTACCGGACTTTGACCGGTGCATTCTTGCCCACCTTTAAAACTCTCATGCATGCGACTTGTATTTTTTTTTTTTTTTTGTTTTTGTTTTTGTTTTTGTTTTTTTGTTTTTTTTTTTTGTCATTCCGGCCACCTAGCTGCCTTCTTCGATCCTCACCTTTTTTTTACTTCTTTTCCAATCTAGATGGGTGGGATTGTCCCACATCGCCCAATCAGATCCATTTTATATATGGATGTTGGCATGCCGATCAAAGAAAAGAATTGAAAAGAAAAAGGGAAAATATACATGATCCTGATCAATCCATAACAGTGAAGAACTGTTTTTCGTAAAACAATTTCCATCTTAGACGAAAGAAAGTTTTCTTGCTCTGGATAAAACGTTATCCCTCGTCCTAATTTCACTTTTAACTTGGGTCATAATTGTCTGCAAAAATGGACATCTGGACATGCACCATGACTTTAAAGTCACTTGATTTTATCTAGCATATGGCTGATCAACATGAACCATATATATTTTCCTTTTCATCACAGTTCATAACTTGAGCAGCCTAATTTATTGTCTGCATGACAAATGTACGTCTATGCTCTCTCTGGGAATTTCAGCATAGTGGATTAGTGGGGCCGGAAAGACTGAACAACATGAATGAACCCTTGCTTCAACTTGAGGCCAGATAAGAATTAAACACGTAACCAGAAGACAAAGGTAGCTAGCTAGCTGGATATATATATATATATATATGTGTGTGTGTGTGTGTGTCTAGTTACTTAGCATGACTGTCAAACAAAGTATATATTAATTAAACTTCTAGAAACGATGAGACACAAGTTGCGTACATGCAATATTAATATAATTAGAATTCAAGTACTTGAGGCAAAAGGTTTAAAGTCTAAATTAACGCACTCCCTTGTTATGCAACATTAATTAATCGATCCAGAAAGTTATATATTATAGGAAAAGATCAGTCGGGCTACTTTGCCGCCCAGATCAGTAGCTTGTTCGTTTTGACCGATGGGTAAAATTTCAGTTTTTATTTTTTTATTTTTTTCTTTTTAAATTTTTTAACATATTTAAATATTTTAAAAAAATTAAAAAAATACATCAATACACTAAAAATTACTTTATTAATTATTAAGTAAAAAAAATTAAAAATAAATAAATATAAAAATAGTCAAATTGAATATTGGGCAAAATGAAAAGGGAAACTAGTGTTTTCGATCCGATAGGGAAAATATGAGATGGGGAAATAAGAAACTACACTAAATAGACCTGTGCAGTACTTGGAGGCTTTTAAAGTGGTTTGAACTGTGATTCGAACAGTGTTTAGAGCTGCCGCTGAAAACCTTTTTTTTTTTCTTTTTGCATGTGACGTGTTTGGTCCACCACCAAGCTAGCTGCATGCTTGAGCAGCAAAATTAATGGATATATACGTGAAGACTCTAGGCATCTAGCCGCGCGATGGATCGACCATTTAATCTGCATATATATATATATATATATATATATATAAACACATACATATATGCAGGCTGCTCGATCTATAAATCAACAAGGGTTGCGTGGGGTTTACGGCCACTTTCGACATATACTTTACCAATTTTGACAGGTTCGTGAACATCAGTCATCATGTAGAGCCCATACATGGCTGATTTTTTCGACATTTTCCCAACGTGTTTGGATTGACAAGGTCGTCAAGTACTCTGCAAAAAGGAAATTAAAGCAACCCTGGCCTAGATAGCCTTGAAATCTCTTTTTTACTTTTTTTGATTTTTAAAATCTATCTTCCTGCCTTTTCCTTTATATATGTATCCCCCTTCCTCCTCACGATTGGGATGCATGTTGATCAACTCTTGCCAAAAGTAAAGCAGTTATATATATATATAT
>QEOT01122337.1:2036-25771 GCA_003123785.1 Pterocarya stenoptera | reverse complement strand
CATTTATTTATCTTTATTTATTTTATTTAATTATATTTCAAGGGACCTATTGGGGGTTTTCACTTTGTAATCTTTATAAATATGACCCTTAGGCATTTCATTTTACATCTTTTAACAATTTGGTAAATCCCTAAGTGGGTGGATTATTGTTCTTGAGATCACTTTTTGGTACTTAGCACTTGGGTTACTTGGGTGCAATTCGTGAATCCCTAGTAGAGGATCATCACCTTGCAATTCGTGATAGGTGGTGGTTCAATCTATCTTATTTCATCATTGTGCAATTCGTGAATCAATGGTGATTTATCTATCTATCTTATGAGTATTGTTTTTGTTCCATTCCATTGTCTATTTTTGTTTCATCATCTTGCAATTTGTGAATATGTGTTGGTTCAATTATCCATCTTGTGTATGTTTTTCATTTTACAAAAACTCAAAAATACATTGTTCTTATTTTTTATCGTTTGTTCTTATATTTTTTATTGTTCATCTTTACTTTCTTGCAAATCAAAGACATCCTAAGTCTCAATCTTAATATTATTTGATTTCTCAAAATATCCATATAAATCATAAAAAGAGTCTCCATATTCTTTTGTCAAGTCCATTCATCCATTTTTTTGCATCATTTCATCTCACAAACACAATCAATTCATCCATTTGATATTTTTCACTCACATATTTTGGCCATCACATTGTTTGCCCCACTTTTCATATTCATCATTTCCATAAAACCCTAGCCGAAACACTATATTTCCCATAAGCTTCACTTCCCAAAATTAGTTTTCCCTCACCCACACTTAACCTAGCCGAAACTTTCATTGTCCACCCATCTTTCCATAATTGCCACTTACCATAACTAGCCACAATCATACACCTTAGTCCTAGTCGAACCCTTATCTTCCACAAATCCTAGCCATCTCTCAAGAGTCCTACTTGACAACTTCCTTAACTTTAGAAAAGTTGACTCATCCCAATCAAATCCTATCTTCCACCTTCCAATCCCTCCAAATTCGAAATCTATCCATTGCCTTAGTCAAACTTCAACTTCCCAACAACTCTCATGCATCTTACCATCTAGAATCAACCCTAATCACATTACCCATCACACAAATCATATCTTCCCTATCTTACCTTAACCAATTCAATCTTCTAAATCCAATCCCTACCATCACTCAACTTCTCTAGAATCATTCCATCTTCCAACCATTCCAAATTCGAAATACATCCCTTATCTTAGTCAAACTTTCAATTTCCAACCACTCTCTTGCATCTTACCATTTAGGATCAACCCTANGTGCAAGGCCAAGCAAGAAGGCTTGACACTCAGTTACCATCACTACCAAGGCGAGCTCGTGGACTTAGTATTTGGGACAAAACCGGGGTCCTTAACAAGTCGGTGAGGTGGTCGATGACGTTGCAGGGTGGCGCACGGTGGCCCTGGGTTGCTTGAGGGAGGAGAACAGGTGTGAGATAGGGGCGTGCGGCTGGAGGGAGGGAGGGAGGAGAGAAAGAGAGGGAAGAGGAAAAAGTGAGGAAAAAGTTAGGGTTTGGGATTTTAAATCCCAACCCTTCATCTTAAATCTCCAGATTTGATCCAAGAGTTGAAATTAAAATATTAAAAATATAGTAACTTAAAATAGATACTTAAAATATAAAATTAACTTTAATTTATAAAATGTTAATCTTTCGTCATTAAATAAATGATAGAGTTTTGTTAAATATTTTTAATAGAATAAAACCATCTAAATAATTAGAGTTTTAAATATAATTTAAATCTCATAATATTCCTAATTAATATTCTTAATTAACTAAAATCATTTAAATAAAATGATTTTATACAATTATAATATTTTTTGAGTTTCCAAAATATAATAGGCTTATTTTTATGATAAAAGAATGTGAGAGCAACATAGGAATAAAATACTTTGTATTTTTTCAGTGCTTCCTAGGTCATCAAGTAGTGTGGTTGAACTAACAACTAATTTGGGTCGTTTGGATTCAGAATCGAGTTGAGATGGTTTGTGAATAGTAGAAAATAATATTTTTAGAATAATATTTTTTAATATTATTATTGTTTTGAGATTTGAAAAAGTTGAATTGTTTAGTATATTTTGTATGAAAATTTGAGAAAATTATTTTGAGATTTGAAAAAAAATGATTATTATATTTTGTTTGAAAATTTAAAAAAGATATAATTATGAAGATAGGATGAGTTGAGATGAGCTGAGGTGATTTGTAAATCCAAATCATCATATTATTCAAGATTCTGTACTGCATGTAAGGAATCACATTTTATTTATTTTTTTGACACATTATTTTCAAGAATTATTTTTTCTTTCGCAAATGTGGCAAACGGTGCTTTGCACATTAGACATTACTAGTATTCATGATATGCTCAAATGTAATTTATTAATTGTGATAGTTATTAACTTGCATACTTGCTCATCTGATTTTGACTCTCTCTTCTCACAATGAAGCAATCGTTTGGAAAGGAGACGGATAAATGATTTCTCATATTTCTTTACCTTTCTTCCATGTTGAAACATTTTCATTTACAATTTTTATAACTATCACTTATGATCTCCTTTATATTTTTTTTCCCTTTCATTTTTGCTTGTTTTTTCTTCACTTCTGTTTAAATTGTAGAGGCTACATCTATCACTCCACACCCATCTTTATCATATATGCACTCCACTATTGAAATTTATTTGAATAATGCTATATACAAATCTCAAATAAACAAGTTTTATATAAGTTTTTTTGTAAAAAATGAATTCCACTAATAAAGAATATTTATTTTTATACTTTTTTAAAGTATGGTTCACTTTTTTACCAGAGCTATTTGCTTTCAAAACTCTCTTCAACCCATTTCAACTCATCTCATCTTCATCATTACAATTTTTCTAAATTTTTACACAAAATATAATAATTTTTTTTTTCAAATCTAAAAAAAAATTCTATCCAAATTCCCACACCAAAATATAATAAACAATCTTACTATTTCAAATCCTAAAAGAATCTTTTCAAATTCTCACACCAAACAATCTTACATTTTTAAATTCAAAAAAATTCTTTTCAAATTCTTACATAAAAAATAATAAACAATCCACTTTTTTAAATCTTAAAATAATAATAATATTAAAAAATAATATTTATAAAATATTTTATTTTATTATTTATAAACTATCTCAATTCATTTCAACCCTCGTCTCAATTCAAACAACCCCTAAAACTTATACAAATCATCTCACTTGTTCTAAATACATAGATAGATCATTGCACTTGCAGTGAGAGATGCAAATTAACGACGTACCAAACTTTCAAGTGAGAGCGACTCACACTGTAAACAAACTCTCTCACTCACCGTAGTCTCCGACGGCCACTTCTCCCTGTTCTCTACGTCCTCAGATGCTAATAAATTCGTTCTGAACTACCATAATCCCCCAGACCCTAGATCCCTTTCCAGTTCCCTTCCCGAAAGAATGGCTCCACGGAAGGCTGGAGAGCGCGACATGCTGGAGTCCTTCTACTCCGTAATCGCCCTCGTCTTCATTCTCGTAGCCTGCGTCGAGCTCTGCGACGCCGCCACCGTCGTCGATGTCTACCGTCTCATCCAGTACGATATCTCCGGCGTCCCATTTGGATCTCGCCTCGCCGCCCTTAACCACCACGCCGGCTCTCTTCACTTCGCTCCCGGCGCCGATCTCTCCCGCACGGTCCTCATCATCCCCGTCCGCGAGCTCAACATGTCCTTTGTCAAAGGTACGCGGTCGTTTTTAATTTTTATTTGATATCAGGAGTTATATATTTGTATATGTATATATCCTGACTTGGCATCTTCGGTGTATGATAAGAGGACTAATTGCTAATTTGCTAGCATATGGAATCAAACTTTTTAGAAATGCTTGGGTGAAACCTCAGCTGTTTCGCGTATCATTTTTCTCTATCTGGCGAAAATTTAGAAACACGAGGGAGATTCTTTCTGGCGTCTAATTTTCCATTCTGGTTTTATTCGGAAAATTGAAATACTAGAAATGGACAAACTATTTTGTTCTTCCAGGAGAGGTTCTCTCCGTAAAAATAAATATTTGCCTTTTTTTTTGGGGGGGGGGGGTTGTTTGCTAGCCTTGTAAACTACTTAATGCTTCTGCCGTAAGAGATTATGGTAAGTTTATCATGACATTATGATGTGATGTTAAGCAAAATAACTGGGGAAGACATGACATGTGCCCTAACACTGCCATCAGATGTTTATAATATTTGGATTTTTAGCACAACAAGGTAGAACTCAGTGTTGCCCCCCTGCCCCCCCAAATTGCGTCTTGTTTTATCGTTATTTTGTTATGTTGTCACATGCAAAAACTCAATAGATTGCATAAGCGCTAACCTACCACTAACACTGCCATGCCTCATTGATATGATAACTGGATTTTAAATCCTGACCTTACCATGCCACATCGGTGCAATTACAGGATTTTAGATCTTGACCTTCTGGTGTAAGGTCAGAGATAAACCTGCTGCTCAATTGAAAAAAAAAAGTGTTTTCAAGATTAAAAAAGAAATGTCAATATGCAGACACCAACAGGCATTGGTTTGCCACAACATGCTGAGGTAGTATAATCTTGTTGAGCATGCATGTGTCCTCAGTTATAAGACCAATAAGTAATACAATGGCCACACCTTCAAATATACTGTTCAAATATACTGCAGATAAAATATGAAGCCGAAGCTTTTAACTTTTGTAAACCATTGATTAGCTTTTCTCTTACTTCAAGCTGTGTTCTTATATGTGTTTTCTAGGTTTGAGGTTTTTTTTTTCCTCTCCGTACATGTGTGAAAAAGTTAACGTTTATTGTTTGCTGAGGATGGTGGTTAGTTAGTTTCTTTGCTACGTCAACGATGGTTTAAGATGGGCTTTACAAGGGAGCTTGTGATTGAATCAAAGCTCTTTTCTGTCGTGAGAGAGGTGGTCTGGTCCGTATCACTGAGAGAGGTAGGAGGTTCAAGTAGGAGTTATTGCTGGGGCTGGGCACTGCACAATGGCTTGAGAGAGCTTTGGAGGATAGTGCGATAGGTGAAAGGAAGGATTTTTACACGTCAATAAGGGAGGGTTACCGGAGTTTCATTGCTCAGCGATGCTCGAACAACCGTGGTAGATTCTTGGAGGTGGTAGTTTACGGTGAAGGGGGCCGCCAAAGTTTCGTTCTTATTCCTAAAGAAAAAAGGGGAAGGGGATGGAGAAGAATGAGGGAGGTGTTGAGGGAGGTTACTTAGGTGGAAAGAAACAGAGTTGGGCCTGTTGATGATGCTCAGAGGAGGCTGTGGGGGGAAGAGGTTTATCTAAATTCGTATAAAGAAGCTCTCTCTCCGGTAGGGACTCTTGGTGTGCCGAGAATTGGGGCCGGCGGGGGAGGGTCTGTTGATGGGGATGTGCATCAAGCCCCTCGTGGTCCTTCTTGAGAGAAAGAAGTTGGCAAAGATGTGTGGGAGGTACTCTGCATGGTGAAGGAGGTGCAGGTTCAGGTTCAGTTGGGGAATTTGCAGGGGGAGGTGGCCAAAGTGTTGAGGTGTGTCGGGGCTAATAAGGAAAGGGAGGATACAGGGCGTTTTGGGGGAGGAAAAGATCAAGTATTTTAGGGGCCTTTAAGGGCCTCAAGTAACAGGATGGGCCACAGAGATGGGCCGAGATTGGCCTAGGCCCGTGCAACTTCTAAAGGGCAAGGAGTATTTCAAGGGCTCAACCAAAGGCCCGCAACCAAAGGGTCGGGCTGATAGGCCTGGGCCTAAGCCCAACTTTTAGAAGACGACCCGACAAGAGTGAAGGGCTCGGGTAGGACACGTGGGAGCAGGATGGAGTTGGAGTCTTCGTCCCGCCGCCACCAGAGGGTAGTGGATTTGCTGGAGTCTTTGTTGCGACGCCATCAGAAGAAGCCGATGAAGGTGGTGGAGCAATCGGAGGGTGGGCTAGATCTGCAGGAGAAGCAGAAAATGCTGATTGAGATGGCGGTGGATCTTCCACCACCACCGAGTGCCATTCTCCCTAAGGGGAGTGTACAGAAATTGCTGACAGGGTGTGGGGGAAGAGACGATGGTCTGGTGAGTACCCTTGAGTTGCACAGTGATGCTGTTTTGTTGGGAGATAGCGAAAAAGGGGGATCAGAGGACTCGACCAGTGAAGATCTATTTCTTTAGACGAGGAGAACTCTCAGAGGCTTTTTTAGGTGTTAAGTGTCCCTGTAGGGGAAGTTGGATTTGTGCTCGGAGAAGAGAACATGGAGGAAAAACTGGATTTTAGAATGCAGAACCCTATCCCTTTGAATTGTTTGTTTCTAGACCAATCAAGCGTCTCAGATTGGGTGTTTAACACGTTGAAGGATATCCAGGAAATGGTGGGTTTGAAGTGTGAAGGTTATGAGGGGCAGTTCATGGTGTTACTCACCGCTATTGAAGCGGGTCACCAACAACAAAGGAAAGTTGTTTCAAAGAAACAACGTGAACTCAGGAGGCTAACCTGGTCCATGAACTCTGAAACCAGCTCTAACAGGGATAGGATTGAAGGGAAGGGGCTGGCCTATCCCAAATGAAACCAAAAATTGTCTTGTGGAATGTTTGCAGACTAAATGAGGCTAGTAAGCTTCTTCAAATAAGAAACTTGCTGCGAGGGACGAAGGCGGACATCATTTGTTTACAAGAGATGAAGTTGAAAGTTATTACTAGAAAAATGTACGAAGTGTTTGGAGCTGCGTTTACATGGATTGGATATATTTGGCAGCTAACGGGGCCTCAGGAGGCGTGTTGGTGATTTGGGACCAACGGGTGGTGGAGAAAAAGGAGGAGTTCATAGGGTTATTTATGGTAGCATGCTTTTTTAGGAGTGTGTCAGATGGCTATTTGTGGGCATTTGCAGTTGTTTATGGTCCTAATTTAGACAATGATCGTAGATTATTGTGGGATGAACTAGCTGGGGTACACAGTTGGTGGGATCTTCCATGGTGCATTGGTGGAGATTTTAATGTAACAAGATTTCCAGTGAGTGCTTTGGCAATAGAAGAATGCGTCCAGCAATGTCAGAATTTTCATAATGCATCTTTGAGTTGAATTTAGTGGATTTACCAATGGCGGGAGGTTCATGCACGTGGGCCAATAATCAGACGTGGTCTTGATTAGATAGATTCTTAATTTTTCCGGAGTGGGAAAGTCATTATTCGGAGGTTCGGCAAAAGTGATTGCCTTAGCTGTGTTCAGACCATTGGCCTATCATGTTGGATTGTGGTGGGATTCAAAGAAGACGTCCGTATTTTAAGTTCGAAACATGTGGCTGAAATTGGAAGGTTTTGTGAATAGGGTCAGAGAATGGTGGTCATCTTATCAGATATAGGGTACTCCTAGTTTTATGTTTGCGGGTAAATTGAAAGCTCTAAAACAAGACTTAAAGCTTTGGAATAGGCAGTCTTTTGGCGACATTGGGGAACACAAGAAAAGCAAGATAAAGGAGATCCATGAGCTAGAAAGGTTACAAGAGTCTAGGACTTTAACAATAAAGAACCAGAAGCCATATGGAAGTTGGTGATTGAGAGTAAATATGGTGGCTTATGGGGGGGATTGTGTACCAACGAAGTGAGAGGGGCATATGGAGTGGGGTTGTGGAAATATATAAGAAGAGGATGGGGGGTCTTTTCTCGCCACACAAGATTTCGACTAGGAGATGGGGCCAGGATCAAATTCTGGTATGATACTTGGTGTGGTAATTGTGCTCTAAAGGATCTATTTCCTGCAGTTTTCAGGGTTGCAAGTGCCAATGATGTTTCAGTGGCGGAAGTCATGGTGATAGCGGGGGAACAAATTTAGTGGAACATCAATTTTAGCTGGGCGGCACATGATTGGGGAAATGGACAGTTTTGCAGCCTTTTTCAGCCTCTTGCACTCACTCAAACTGAGTAATTAGCATGCTGATTGATTGTGGCGGATACCTACAGGTAAATGCCTATTCTTGGTTCGCTCGTTTTATAAGCCTCTTTCACAAGAGCTTCCTATTCAGTTTCCCTGAAAAAGGCTTTGGAGACATAAGGCGTCTCTCAAAGCAGCATTTTTTGTGTGGACTGTTTCCTTGGGTAAGATCCTCACAACGGATAATTTGAGGAAACAAAGGGTGATTATCGCAGATTGGTGTTGCATGTGTAGGAATGGGGGTGAATCTGTGGACCATCTTTCTACTACATTGTGACGTAGCTCAAGGGTTATGGAACGAGGTATTTAGTAGATTAGACTTGGGTTGGGTTATGCCTGAGATAGTAGTGGCGATGCTGGCTAGTTAGACAGATCTAAGAGGCAATCAACAGATCAAGGTTGTATGGAAGATGCTTCCTATTTGCATCATGTGGTGTGTGTGGCAGGAGCACAATGAACGGACATTCTAGGACAAAGATAGATTGATGGAGGAACTAAAAGCTTTCTTTTTAAGAACACTTTGTACTTGGGCCACTGCCGTTAATTTTAATGGCCAAGATTTCCAAGATTTCCTTGTATTTATTGCTCCTATGTCGTTAGGGCATTCTTTGTACTGAACATGGCTTTGCCTATTCTTTAATTAATATACTTTAACATATAAAAGAAAAAAGAAAAAAGAAGTGTTCTCGAATGTCTCATGTTAAAATTGATTAGTTATGTCAATTTGGCTTGCTGCTAAATTTCAATATTTATTACCTTTTGTCTTTCCTGATCAAGATTGTTATTTTTTATGACCATATCACAGAATATATAGTTCAAAGACAGCCTCTGGGGGGCTTATTGTTTTTGCTTCCCCAGATGTTTAATTTTGATAATAGAGATGGCATGGGGATTTATCATCAGAATCATGGAAAAGAGCTGTTGCACAATGTTATGGTAGAACTCGAGCAGTTACTTATACATGCCAACATTCCTGTAAGTGGAACCAATAGTCCTTATTTAAACATGAGATCACTGTTGCTACTGTTTATTTCTTGCATCTCTCATTTATTGGTTCGTGACTTCTATATATTGTAAATTTTGCCCTTGAGCAGTTACTTATACATGCTAACAATCCTGTAAGTGGAACTAATAGTCCTTTTTTAACCATGAGATCACTTTTTCTGCTGTTTATTTCTTGCATCTCTCATTTAATTGTTCGTGATTTCTATATATTTAAAATTTTCGCCGGTCAGTGTTGTATTATTTGGTTCTTTATCTTTGTTGCTTATGAATCTATTGTGTTCCTTCCTTTTTGTTCATTTTGGTGTTTGAGCCCTTAATCTATCTTGGCCGTTCAACTCCTTCATTCACTCAATACTCTGGCTTGGTGTTTCTTTCGGTACTTGGGGGAGAATTTTTACACGAACTTTATTGAGGTTTTTACTGCCCAATAATTTGTTGTTTAGATATTTCTTTCATTTTCTTGGTGGTCGAAACCTTAATCCAACTTGTCCATTAAAACTTGTTCACCCACAACATGCTTGCTTGAATTGTCCTTCACTCACTGAAGAAGTCCAAAATTGACACTGGCCCAAAGCACCCATGGTATAAATATTTTAAATTTGACCTTCTCAAAGTGTTATTTTATTGAGTTCTCTATTACTTATGATTTTTTTATGTTTATCATTTTATTTATCTTCCTTTTTTTTTTGGTAGAAACCTTAATCCTTGTTTTATTGAGTTCTCTCATCTGTCGTTCACGTTTCTCAAAATTCTATTAGTTCTTTCCCTCCAAATACAGCAAATGAGACAAGTAGGAACAATTTAATTTTCACACTGTTGCAATTGTAGGTTGCTATAAATAGATTTACTATTCTTTTAGAGATGACCCAGGCCAAGCCAATGCGATTGAAGATGACACTTCACAAAGCTGTGGCTATCTCACAATGGAGTCAAAGCTTATCCACGGACTTCCCACTCCTCTCATATACCACACCACTCATTCACAATACTATGCCTTTCCCTCAGATTATCCATGATGAGAATCTTTCCTATTGAAGCCATCCAACTAAAGAATGCAACTCTCATGGACCTTATTCCGTCGTATTTTATTCCAGGGAAATGGGTTATATCATGAGGAATAAGGACCTTATTGAAAGACCGAATGTTGAACTTACCTTTCTTGGATGTGGCTGGAAGAAGCTTGTCTTCACCTTCTCTTTCTTAAGCTTAGTACGATACAACATATTAAAGAATACAGTAAAGGCATCAACCTCCCAATCATGATAAATCTTTCATTCCGCTGGGGGAGATTGCTATATATTTCCAAAAGGTCTGCCATATAAGTACCCCTAGCATGAGCCACATTGTACAGTTTTCTTGAGAGCCATTCCACCGCAACCAAAATCTTATCTTTAGCCCCTCCCACTTCAAAGCTGATATGGCTAAAAAACTTCCCACACCCTTTTCTTGTGTTGTTTTATAATTGGATGTCATCAGAACACCACTCATCCCACAAACAATTATATTTTGTGTCTGCAGTTTCTCTCCACAAAGCCTCTCTCATTTTGATAGTGCCAAGTCCCCAGAGTGCACGATTAAAGAATAGTAGGTCTCAGACTCCCAAAATCACCCTCATCGAAGAAGACACTTTGACTCAGCTTGGCAGGAGAACATATTGCAATCTTGAAGGAAACAAAGTGGGAATGGCGAGAGTGAAAAGAGGGAATGACACGTTTTTTAGTAAGTACCGATTAAAAAATGAGTTTTTGTAAGTAATGCTAATTCTCTAAAAAGTGCAGCAGGACCCATTGTCCCTGCTTCTATTTGTTGTAGTTATGGAAGTTCTTAGCATAATGAGACACCCATAGAGGACACTAGTATTCTCTTTGGATTTTCCGTGGGGGCTAGCATCCTGGACACACTTAACATTTCCCATATTTTGTTTCGCAATGATATTTTGCAGGGCGAATCCAGATGATATTCAGTCTCTATAGGAAATGTTCTTATGCTTTGAAGAGCTTTCTAGCTTGAAGGTAAATCTAGCAAAGTTCAAATTGATTCCGATGGAAGACATCCCCAACATGGCAAGCTTGGCTAATTTATTGGGTTGCTAGGTATCACATCTGCCTATGAAGTATCTTGGTCTACCTCTAGGAGCTTCATTCAAGGCAAAAGCCTATCTGGAATGGTGTGATTGAGAAATTGAGTGTAGAATGGCAAGTTGGAAGAGGATGTACTTGTCCAAAGATGGCAGGATCACCTTGATTAAGATTACAATCTCCAATTTTCCTACATTCTTCTTCTCCCTTTTCCCCCTTCCTACTATTGTGCCAAACACATGGAAAAGCTACAGAAAAATTTATTATGGAGTGGTATATGTGAAGAATTCAAATTTGTCCTAGTAAATTGGACTAAGGTATGCTGACCAATTTTAGGGGGAGGATTGGGTATCCGAAACTTGCTCGTGTTCCATCAGCCTTTACTTGAGAAATGGTTGTGGCAATATCAAGTTGAGAGGGAAGTTCTATGGAAAGCTGTAGTGGATTCCAAGTATGGTGGTGCTCTAATGAGGAAAACAGTCCACATGGGTTAGGGTTCTGAAAAAATATCTAAAGAGGATATATACTAGATATGCTAGATTTGAGATGAGAGATGGCACTAAAATAAAATTTTGGAATGACATATGGTGTGGTGAGAGAGCCCTTAAGGAAAGTTTTCTAGCTGTCTTTAGGATTCTGAAAATGTAGGAGGCTTCAGTTGCTGATCTATTGGCACTTTGCAATGAATCCCCTCAATGGAATGCCAATTTCCTCTGAGCAGCTCAAGATTGTGCAATCAACACTTTGACAGATTTTTCGGTCTAATGTACTCTTTGAGAATAAGAGTTGGAAGTGTAGACAAAATTTTACAGAGTCCTTCAAAGTAAGGGAAGTTAACTTCTTGCTCTTTCTACTTGGCCTTTATTTTATTACCTAGGATCGAATTCCGTGGAAGAATAAATGGAAGACTAAGGGAAGATTTCTTTGTTTTGACAACTTCTAGAGGGAAGATTCTCACTACAAATTACTCGAGGAAACACTATGTTGTTATTATGTATTGGTGTGCCCTTTGTGCAGAAAGGGAGGGGAAAGTGTAGACCATCTACTACTTCATTGTGAGGTTGCTAGCGCCTTGTGGTATGATGTCTTTAGCAGAGTTGGTTTACCATGGGCTATGCCAAGAAATGTAGCAGATCTCTTTGCTCTCTGGAGAGGATTAAATGGCAACACATAAATTGCAGCCATGTGGACAATGGTTCCATTTGTCTACTAAGGTGTATATGGATGAAAAGGAATGATTGAAACTTCTAGGGCTGGAATCGATTTGAGTTGAGTCGATCTTTTGGGTTATCGAGTTGAGCTTGACTCAAATAACCTGAGCTTGAGCTAGGTGCCCACCCATCCAATATTCACACTTACGTTTCATAATTGTATCTATTTAGGCAATGGAACTTTTCTTAAATGGTTTTGTTGTCTTTCCTTACATATATATATATATTTTTTTTATGTCGGGGAACCTTTCCAAGACAAGGCCCTTCGGACCCACCTCTGTAGAGTAAACCCCAGTCCCGTGCATCGCACCCGCGGAAGTTTTCCTACATGAAACTGGTTAAATTGCTGGCTTTTCACCAGGAAGTGTGGCCCCAAATGATTGTTTGCACTCATGAGGCGTTGAACCTTGGACCTTGAAGGGAGTGATACTCCAAGACCAAGGTCTTCACCACTTGGGCCAACCCCTTGGGATTATGTTGTTCTTCCTTATATTTGGGGGAAAGGGAGGGGAAGCAGGTTCGAGAAGGTTGCATTACTGTGAGTACGACTAATAGAATGGCATCATACCCACTAAGTTAAGAAAAGTTTTTCTTATGACATTGTAGATTCCATAAACAAGCAAGCTATATGATTTTAACAAGCCTAAAGCCATCATATTGCATTTATAGCGAAGTACTATACTACATTTTTATCACTGTTCCGTGTTCCTCTATGATACGACTTATGAGTACGTGGTGATACAAAGTTTGATCCCCAGATTTTTTAGCCTTGAGGCTCTGGTAGGTAGGGAGAGCTTGGGATGAGCTGCAGACCGCAGATACCATGGATTTGGTTCTGCATCAGGAATTCTCTTGGCTTACCTGGTATATGGATCTGACAGATTGGGTCATGTATCCGGGGTTTACTTCCAAGGGGTGGGTGAGTCAAAGGGCTCTGCCTTCGTGAAGTTCTATATCATAAAAAAATTACATATCAATAAAATATTACAGAAATATTTACTCCTAAAAAAATTACAGAAATACTATGGTGAAATCAAAAAGACCCTCTGACTCAATCATGTTTTAGTTTGTATGTTAATTCCAATCTTTTGGTGAACTAGATGTTGTGAGCCGGGAGGATGATGCTTCTTCCTCCATTGTTGTTTTCCCTCGATCTAGAAGAAACCGATGATGCATTCTCCCATTTCTTCCCTCTGATTCCCTTCTTACCAAGTGGATCCTGATTGATAAAATGTATAGTATAAAACTTTCCTTTCAGAATTCATTATTGCTTATGAACCTGGAGTGGTTTTATTTTTTTTTAAAATGAAATTATTTTGTGTGGTTCCAGAGCTCTTTGCGATATCAAGTTACATCCTCTTCCATAAATGAAGACTATGAAGTATCATAGTTATTTTACCACCGTCATGTTATTTATATATATTGTTCAGGGTAGTGGTATAGACACCTTATCTTGTCAACAAATCCCTCCCCCTTTAACTTCCTTTTTTCTCTTTTAAGGTAATTTGTGGACTTGCCTACTTATTTGTTGCAATAATTTTTTTTTTTTCAGTATCCTGTGTATTTTGCTTTTGAGGATAGTGATATTGATGCTGTTTTGGCTGATATCAACAAGAATGATGCCATTGGTCAGCCTGCTACAGCAACTACTGGCGGGTATAATTGTCATCTATCCTAGAACATTTCACAACTTTTTGAGTGCTGTTAAGATTCCCATTTCTTGAATGTATTTTGTTGATCTATTTGAGTCAGAAACAGCTGCCACTAGTTTTGTCTAATCTCCCCTTTGATAACTAAAGGAAATGAAGGATAGATTCTATTTTGCTTCTTTGTAACAACCTATCATCAGTTTGTTGCAGAAAAAAAGGATATTGGGGCTTCACTACATAAACTGTTAGTTGGTGCCTGCTTCTAACATAACACGATTTGGTACTGATAAAAAAAAAAAGTTAACATGATTTATAAAAGGAATTTGCTGTTTTCTAACCTATTACGTCCCATGAACAAAGAAATGGAAGAGACTGTTACACCCCTTTCCCATAGGGCTTGGAATGCTACATATTCACGTAGTACCAGGTAATAAGAGATTATTTATAAATGTAAATATGAAGATTCATTTTCTACGATCAAAAGATACACTTGACCTCTTTATGACCATTTAAATCCCCACCTTGCTACAGTTAAAGCCTAGCTTGAGTCCTTTTTTTCTTGAGACCTCGGATTTATGTCAAATCTAGTTTTCCACAAATAATAAGAATCATAGCATATCCTTGCAATCATTATCATATATCCTCAACCTCCTTAAACCTCAAGTATGGCAAAACCTAACATGCTCTCAATCAAGTCTATTTAAACTCATACCTTTTTGGGACGCTATGTGGTTTCAATTGCTGCCATGTCTTTTTCTAACTAGGGACACAAGCACCAAAGACTATTACTCACATGAAAGTCTAATTTACGGCCTATGGTTTATTTTCTATTTACTCAATACCTCTTCCTCAAAAGTACAACTGTTGCAGTACAACACAACATACTTGTTCATGAATTCTGTCCACAAGTTTTAAGAATGATACCCTCCATCTAAAGGAACACTTACGCCTTGTTTGTTTTCAATACCAAAACCCAAAACTTTGAAAACTTCCCATCTCATCATTACAACTTTCTCAAATCTCCATACAAAATAAAATAAACAATTCAACTTTTTCAAATCCCAAAATAAATATAATATTAAAAAATATATTCTAACAATATTTTATTCAACTTTTCAACTTTAATCTCATCTTATCTCTGAAAACAAACAAGGCCTTATTCTTGTCTTCTACTGTAATACCGCGCCCCCCCTAGAGTTAGGAATAATGTTAGTTTTAGAAATCTAGGGGACCCGGAATGCGACTAACCTTTAAAATCAATTACGTAGAAGCCCAGTATAAAAAATTTCACTTTCATAAAATAAAACATGCTTTATAAAATTAAAAGAGAGTCGGCGAAGGCACTTATTAAAACTCATTCAACTCTCATGTGCTTAACAAAATAAATTTAATGACTGAAAACATCAAACTAAATATCTTATAAACTACCTAGGCCGCTGTTTTGTCTCCTTGAATCAAGTCCCATCTTGCAACATCTTTCTCACATTGACCATAAATTGGGGTTGTTAAAATATATAAAACATATAAAAATGAGTCGAATACTCAATAAACAATACATCATGCAGTAAAAAAAATATAAATATAGGGTTTTCTTGAAAGCATGCATGCTTAATACTTATACTTTTACTAACATAAACATGTAACATGTACCATACATAACTGATTAAACTTATCTTTCCCTTGCTTCAATGGCCAGCACATCTTAACCCGTGTGCTGGATTGTGCACTGGTTCCACTGCCTGTGGTCACAAGGGGAACCACTTAAAATATCGTAACATACTATTATGGCCATTCTTTCATAACTTGTCTTTTATCTTTCTTATCATGATGCATGTAGAGTGCGTGATGACATACTCCATGTAAAGAAAAACATAATAGCATGACATTCAGAAATCACTTTCATCATAACTTGGTATGTAAAAAGGGGCTTTCAATAGAGGGTCATACATACTACATAATACTTTAAAAACATAACATTGTTTACCATGCATGAGGGTATGATCATGCTACTTACATAATTTAGAAAATATGTGTGACAAAGAAGCCCATGATCATATTACTTACCTCGAAACTTTGGACATTAATTAGCGCATCGGCAATTACCTATTCAATAATATATGTAATTACGTCAATTTATAATCCCGTATATCATCACTTTAAAGACTAATACTTCTTAGTTGGACTACCTGAATGCCTATTGAGGTCCTAGACATTCAATTGGCCCTTACCTTTTGCCAGGTCACTTCAATTATTTTAGTCCATCATCCTTCATCACAATTCATACCTATTCACTCTAAGATCTTCAAACCTAATCTTGTATAAGCAAACCTGTGACCATGCATGATATTAACTCTTAGTCATTTGGGTTCACATGACGCTAACCTTAATGCATCCATCAATGTTCAAGCCTATACTATATGTCACCCAAATTGCTCATGAGCTCTCTTTGTAAAATCTGTCTCAATGTCTAAACCATCAAAATCGTGGCTCTAAGTTCTAAAAAATGTATGATTTCATTCAAATAATCTTCCTATATGTATGCTTATCCAATCCCGTGTATAAACCTGCACTCTAATGCCATAAAACCTTATTCTAGCATGTGTATTTCCTAGCCCTTTATGAAATCCGAATTTCACATACCTATCCTAAATGAGAAAAGGAGAGAGAGAGAGAGTTTCCTTAAGGAAGAGCTTGATCCAAAGGTTGGCTTGGAGTATACGGTTTGGCTAAGTGGTTGGATCTTGATCTTCTTTCTTAGGGTGTAAGTGTTGTAGCAAGGGTTATGGGGCTTAGAATTTTTGGTTTTAGCACAAAATTATAAGAGAGTTTCGTGGCCTTGGAGGGGGTTATGCTTGGGGCTAATGTAATGGTAGGTAGGCTCTNCCAAAAGTGTAGTGCAAGTAGGTCTCTGGTATAATGCTCACTTTCATGGGCTATCTATGGGCTTGGCAAGGATAATACTTAGGCTTGCTCATCCATACATGGGCCTAATGGGCTTGGCCCTAGTGGTTTTGGTCGGTTTCGAAATCTTTATAAAATTAATCCTCTATAATCCGAGGTTCTACTCCTAGGTGCCCAATAATTAACCTCAAGGAATGAACACAAGCTCAAGGGCCTAATTTTAGATCTAACCCTAATTCACTCTCTAAAAATAAAAGCCCTAATTATAGTGTAACACTGTAAACCTCAACTTTCCTAAATTAGAAACCTTAAAAGTTTGGGGTGTTACATCAACTATTAGGCTAGCGAGAACTATAGATATCCTATTACATATTTCACGTCTAATAATTTATCTATCTGTACCAGCCCGTGCCTTGATCTTTGGGGAATGCACCGAAGAATCAAATCATTGCAACAACTATTGCTTTTATATTCTTTGGGACATGCCTGTTGCCCCCATGATCTGAGAATGAAAATTCCTCTTGGTGTGCATTGACATGACTCTTGTTGGTCCGTTGTCAACAAGACATTAGCAAAAGGGTAAATGAAACAATCAACGATAAAATAAACAGTTCTTAATAAACTTTAATACTAGTTAGTATGCAAGTCTGTCAAGGGCTTTGTGGGATAAGGTCTTTGTCAAGTCTGGCCTTTCTTGGGTGATGCCTAAGAGTGTGAGGAATCTTTTGGCCTGTTGGAGAGGGATTCTAGGAAATCGTCAAATAGCAGCTGTTTGGAAGATGATTACTCTTTGTCTTATGTGGTGTATGTGGAATGAGAGGAATGGTCATTGTTTTGATAATAGAGAATGCTTGGTGGATGTGATTAGGGCTTTCTTTTTTCATACTTTGTTTCTCTGGGCTTTGTTTATTGTAATGGATGGATTTAGTTCCAATGACTTTTGTGTTGTTTTTCAGCTTTAGTTTGTAATTAAGTGTTTTCTCTTGTATACTTCCTATGTACTTGGGCTATGCCTAATTACGTGGCTTTTAATAAATTTCCTACTTATATATATATATATAAATACTAGTTAGTATGCACCTTAGGGAACTTTGTTCTATTCTTCTTCCATAACTTAGGAGTTTTTGGAATCTCTTAAACCCGGGATCTGATACCAAACTTGTAACACTCTTTGATATAGATTTCACATAACACAAATAATAACAAATCCGTAAATGTAATATCTTCAACTATACTTCATTTGCTATGAATTAGGCCTCGTTTGGTTACATAGATTAGATGAGATGAGAAATCTGTGAATAATAGTAAGATAATTTGTGAATAGTAGAGAAATTGTTAGAGTTAAGATGTTTTATGGGGTTTTGGGAAAGAATAGAGAAAACGTTAAATAAAAAAATTATGAAGTTAAAAGAGAGTTAAAATATAATTTTTTAATACAATTTTTGTTTTGGGATTTGAAAATTTTTTAAATTGTTTTTTATGTTTTGTTTGGAAGTTTTAGAAAATTATAATGATTAGGTAATGATTAGATGAAAAAGTTAATTTCAAAATTTGAAATTGAAAAATGTTTGTGTTTGAATGATGTTTGGATATTGAAATGAGATGAGATGAGATGGTTTGAAAGGTTTGTGAAACCAAACCAGGTTTTAGTGTATTAGGATGTAGCAAGTTTCTTTTTATAGGTAAAATAAATTTTATAACTATGATAGAAAATAGGCGTAGCCTAAATACACAAGATGTATACATAAAAACATCTGTGTATTGGCCTGCATGCTCATCCTTATCATCTGTGTATTTAAAACATAAAAACAAAAATGATTAGAATATTTAATAAATAGCACGTCATATGGTAAAAGATTTTAACTCAAGATTAAGTAACATGCATATCAAGCCAAGACTTATCATACTAATATTTGCTTGCTTAATCCCAGCACACATTATCCCTTATGTGCAAAGGTTGTGCACTGGTCAACCACAGGGGCTACCGCTATCCTGTTGGATGTAAAGGTTGTGGACCAGACTTTTATAATGTCCTTCAGTGTGGTTTACACATCCACCCATACTTTTGCATTGTTACCAAGCATCATCACATGACCAACATATAAACCTTCATAACATGCATTCATTCATCACTCCATTTCTGACAAACTTCATAACATAAGCTCTTTCATTAAATTTATAGATGGGAATCATCATAACTTTCATAACATTAGAATTATCATCACTTGCATATATTTCATATGAAGAACATTAGCCTTGCTTTCATAACATAAATATTTTCATTACTATCAAATGGCACATGCATTATATAAAATATTTGCAAACTTGATTTTCATGAAATATCGTATAGAAGGTGCGTAAGAAGGGGCTTACATACAGGCCAAATATATCTACTTATAGAAAAATATCGTAGCATATAACTAAAGCATCACTTTTTATTTATTGGCACTGGGTATTTGGAACAAAGTCCCAACTAATCCCGGAGGTGCACAGGCCCTCGGCAAATCCCAAAGTATCACTTTTAAAAAGTAGAACATTTTACAATACTTGTTTTAAAGGCATGACCATACTACATAGTTTCTTTCTTAGCTTGGATGGCATGAATCCTTCCTCACAACGTAGGAAAACACCCATAATCATTTCTACAATTCTTTTTACTCATGCTAATGTCCTCGAGTCTTTTATTCATGTTTTTGTGAGTAGAAACAGATCTGGTGTTCCTTATTTGGCACTTATAATTTGTTCATTGATGATCACATAAAGTTGTTGCCACTTTATGGCCTCATGTTTGGTCTGAATTTTGGCTCTAACAGTAAGCCTTTGAGGTCTCAAAATAGTAATATGTATGTGTGTGCATGCCTGTTTTACCAGCCTTGTGATTGCGGAGTTTTACCTTTTACAACTCCAAGAGGCTGTCTTAACACTGGGAGGGTTTGAGTCGCTGCAAGGGTGACTTATTGGGGTCAAACCTTTGGCCTTAAATTCTTATCATATCCCCCAAAAGTGTCCAAACAGAAAACCCTCTTTTGTAATTAATTATGTTTGTGTATTGCATAGCTCATAAAGATTGACATGTTCAGTTAATGTAGACATGATATTCTTGTTACCATATTCATGGCTTTCCTAGTTTATTTATTTTTAACGTGTCCAATCGCATCTGTGCCATTTCACATGTCCAATCTCATCTTTGCTTGTGTAACATTGCAGATTCAAGCTTGTTGTCTCAGCACCAGAACCTAAGAAACTGGCTTCGCCCACCATCACAAACATTCAGGTTCCCATTCATCATTTTTTCTTGTTTTTATTCCCATTCGTCATAATCCTTATGGAAGAAGACAGAAAACAATTTGTGGTTAATGTCCTTCTTATACTTGTTTGAGCTTCAGAAGCACTTAGGCCCTTCAGTAAATTCTGCCACATCTCTTCAGGATATATTTATCAAAGTCGCATTAGATTATCTAGAAGTAAAAATTATTGAAGTTAGACTGATATGTCATTAGTTAATTACTGGATTGGACCGTAAATGTGTTACTTGAGGCATGTTTTTGTTTGGAAGTAGATATTACCAATACACATTGCGTAGTCTGATACTGTTTCTTTCCGACATCAGAGCATTTTATCATGTTGACACCATACTCTCGTATTGGACCCGTCTGACATCTGTTTTGCTTCTTAATTGCAAGCTGCAATCCCAATAAACAAAGACTAGGGTAATGCTTTGTTTACAATGCTTATTGCTTTTAAAAAAAATTCAAATTAATTGTCAAAAAAAATTTCAACTTCAATCCAAACATCTTCTAATATTAAAAAAGAAATTCTATTTCAATTTTTTATACATTCATTTGCCTAGATTCCAGTGAAATATAAAAAACACAAAATCAAAACAACTTTTACAAAGATCAAAACAAAAACAACTCTAAAAAATATTCTATTCAAATAACATTTCCTACATATTTTCTTTCACTTTTCCCTTTGCCGGCAGGGGTAGCAAGAAAAATTGAGAAAATTTATTGTAATTTCTTATGGGGAGGTATAAGAGAGGAAAAAAAGTTTCATTTGGTTAGTTGGAATAAGGTTTGTCAACAGATTTCTTGTGGAGGATTGGGGGTGAGAAATTCGAGGATGTTTAACAAAGCACTTCTTGGAAAATGGCTTTGGAGATATCATGCAGAGAGAGATGCTTTATGGAAGAATGTTGTTGTTGTTAAATTTGGGAGTGGGTGGGGCGATTGGTGTTCTAATGAAGTTAGATGAGCGTTCGGGGTGAGTTTATGGAAGTTCATTAGGAAAGGCAGGGGGGAGTTTTCTAAACATATTAAATTTAAGGTGGGGAACCCCAAGGTGTTGGTCTAAGTGGTGAAGGCCTTGGTCTTGAGGTATCACTCCCTTCAAGGTCCAAGACTTAACATCTCATGGGTGCAAACAATCCTTTAGGGCAACACTCCCTTGTGAAAAGCCAGCAATTTAACCAGTTCTGTGTAAGGAAACTTCCGAGGGTGCGGTGCACGGGACCAGGGTTTCTGCAGGGGTGGGTCCGAAGGGCCCTGCCTTGGAGAGGTTCGACGACATAAAAAAAAAAAAAAAAAAAAAAAAAAAAAAGGGGGGGGAAGGGAAGAGGATTTTCTTTTGGCATGACATTTGGTGTGGGGAATCAGCTCTCAAATTTCATTTTCCCTCTCTTTATAGGGTTGCAAGGGATCAAAATGCTGCTGTGGCATACTATCTCCAACGTACGGATAATAATATTCTGTGGAATGTTGATTTTATTAGAGATGCAAATGACTAGGAAGTGAATGTTGTTTCTATTTTTTGGGAAGAATTTATACTTCAAAAGTGATGCAGGGAAGAGAGGCAGTCTACTGTGGGACCATGCTGGAAATTCCAGGTTTTCTGTTAGTTCTTTTTATAAGGTGCTTACATGTCATTCTTGGCTGTGCATTCCCTTGGAAAAGCATTTGGAGAGTGAAGGTACCTACTAAGGTGGCGTTCTTCAGTTGGGTGGTTGCTCTAGGGAAAGTATTGACCACTGATAACCTTAGAAAACGTGGTTTGTGTATAGTTGATTGGTGTGTCATGTACAAGAAAGATGGTGAATCTGTAAATCATCTCTCTTTTCATTGTGAGGTGGCAAAGTCTTTGTGGAATGAGGTTTTTGGTCGGACAGGTATGTATTGGGTGATGCCTTTGTGGATCTTCTTGCATGTTGGTGTGGTTTTGAGGGAAGGAAATGTGTAGCTGCCAGATGGAAAATGATTTCTTTGTGTTTAATGTGGTGTCTTTGGCTGGAAAGGAATGAGAGATGTTTTGAAGACAGTGTTCTTTTGGAGAACTTCGGACTTTTTTCTTTTCTACTTTGTGTTTGTGGGCTAAGATTTTTTCTTTTCTACTTTATATCAAAGATTACTATATTGGTCGGAGCTGAGTATAACAAACTATTTTATCTGTGCTGACAATAGTGGTCTACAGTATTCTTTCCTCTTGAAGAAGCTTTAAATCTCGCATGAGCTGGGCTCGCATTGTACAATTGTCAGGAATAAAAGTAGTTTGATATGAATATATTTCGTCTCTTCTGATAGCTGATATTTGTGAACTTAAATCATCTTGTAACAACTAGGATACTTCAGAGAACATGTTTGCACTATTCTTTCGTCCTGCATTGTAAGTGTTGAAGCCTGATTATGGGAAAGGTGGTGCTGGTAGAAATAATCTTATTGGTGTCATATTCACCTCAACAATATACTATATTTTATGGCATACACATGCTATTGATCATTTTGTAACTTTTGCTTTGTAAATTCCAACTTAACTTCTGCCAAAGTGTTCCAGTTTATTGCGCCATATTATTCACCAGCAGAAAATGATGGAAACTAATGTTTATTCAGGACCCATTGGATTTACGCATATTTTACCATTAAAAAAAAAATAGAAATCATGCTTGACTTCTGAACTCGCAGTTCTGTTGACATCCTGACAATTTTCACCTCTTGTCACTTTTTGTCCCCATCCACATGCATGCCATCTTTGTCTTGGCCAAGTTTATATGCTTTATCAGCCCATCACTTTTTTAACATGAAAAGTTGACTTTTGAATATTTTCTTTGGTTGGTGACAGGGTTGGTTGCCAGGACTGAAAACAGATGGAGATGCAAGTCAACTCCCAACCATTGCTATTGTAGCATCATACGATACATTTGGGGCTGCTCCTGTATGTTATTTTTTATTAAATTTAATTGATTAAATATAACTTTTGTGAGCTGTATAAAAGGTGTGAGTAAATGTATATTTGTAGGCATTGTCAGTGGGAAGTGATAGCAATGGAAGTGGCATTGTCGCACTTCTTGAAATAGCTAGGTTATTCTCTCTTCTTTATTCAAATCCTAAGACAAGAGGAAGGTATAATTTACTTTTTGGGTTAACATCTGGAGGACCTTACAACTACAATGGAACTCAAAAGGTGCTCATCTTCTCTTGGTTGATTATGATTTTTTTATATCCCCTACCTTGTTATATTTTTCTCTTTAATTACTCTTGCTATGATCATTTTCTTTTAGTGGTTATTGATTTTAAGTTTCTACCCTTTTTAGTGGCTTCGAAGCCTCGATCAACGTTTACGTGAGAGTATTGACTATGCAATTTGCTTAAATAGCATCGGTTCATGGGATAATGAATTATGGATTCATGTATCTAAGCCTCCAGAAAATGCCTACATAAAGCAAATATTTGAAGTAAGTTGTTTTGGTTTCACAAAATGCATTTTTGCAGTAGTATCATATTACTTTTTGTGCCAATTTTATTATTTGATTTTGGTGTAGGGTTTCTCTAATGTAGCAGAAGAGTTGGGCTTCAAAGTGGGTCTGAAGCACAAGAAGATAAATATTTCAAATCCTCGAGTGAGTAGATACACGTGAAATTCTGAACTAATTATCGTATTTATCTCATAGATACAGA
>QEOT01122336.1:0-25764 GCA_003123785.1 Pterocarya stenoptera | reverse complement strand
AGCCCACTTTCTGGTATTATTTCTTGTATCTACCAAATTTGTTTTTATGTTTAGAAGTTATTTTTAATAGTGTTAAAATACTAACCCATCAACATTGAATTTTGCTCGAGTACTGGATGTTCAAGTTTTGTTCATTCTATTAAAAACAGAGAAAGTTCTGTTCGTTTTATTTTTATTTAAATACCAGTTGAACTCATCTTATTATTAAGTTTTTTTTTTATTCATTTGGGGATGGGTTTCGAATCCAATACCTCCATTTTGGAGGCTGTTGGTTTATTACTAAGCTATATTTGATGTTCACAATCTGTGCGTTGTTTTTAACCTTATACATTTTCTCAAGTTAGTATCTAATAAGTAGTTAAGATTATAACGTTTAGGTTAGTTAGGTGTGCATGCGTGTATTAGATTGACAAGTATTATATTGATGATAAACCATGAAAGATTTGCTTTTTTATTTTAACACAAATGCCGGGTTTCTTTATATTTCATGACTAATTTCAACAAGCCAATTTTGAGTTCACACTTAAACTAAAATATATATTTATATATTTATATATAAACACATTTAGAGATACCTATATTGACATTATTTACATAAAAACTTATCCCATTATTAACATGTGTCTTTCTTATTTCTTCCTATTATTTAAAGATGTTTTAGGTGTTAAACATTTCTCTCGAAGAAAAAATGTATTCCTTTTTTTCCTTTTTTCTCTCGATAGGCTAGTCGACTGAGTTTTCTCCTTCCCCTCCCCTCTCAAACCCTAATCGCCACCACAAGAAGATCCTTCTTCTCCTTTATTGTTTCAAATCTTCTGATCTCTTATTTGTTCTCGACTATTATTTCGCTTACTTCTTCTGCTAATGGAAAGCTCTATTTCCTCTAACCCTAATTTGGCTAAGCCTAAGAAACTCAAGGAAACGCCTGTAACTCTTGAAATTTATGTTGTCATTGTGGGAAATTCGGTCAAGGTAAAGCTTCCCTCAATCCCAATCTCATATATCAACCTGCCTATGAAACAAAAGAATAACTTCACACAGGCCAACCCCTTTTTCTCCATTTAATAGAGTCCAATCAAAAGTTGCCATGTATGCCATACACGGGATGGCCTATGTGAAGCATTTTAGAGGAATTATTTTTTCCTCTCAGTCTGCGATGTGCTTTTCCTCTTTCTTTCTCATTTTTTTTTTCCCTCTGTTTCTTCTTCCCCACCTCCAAAGGACTCCTCCTGTATTCCCTCTCTCTCTGTCTCATTTTCTTCATTCCCACCCACCGAAGAAATCCTCCTCCTGATTCCCCCCCTCCCTCTCTCTCATTTTCGACATCGTGCTTCCCCCCGATTCTCTCCTCCCCCTAGATCTCTCTCTCTCTCTCTCTCTCTCTCTCTCTCCTCGACTACAATGAAATCGAAACCCATAAACTAACCCTAACCCTCCCTCCCTCGACTACAATGAAGGGGATTTTCTCACACTACACTGATATTGGGCATCTGTTTAATGGTTTATATGGGCGTCTTGGTCGTTTTGTTGGGCATTTAATGGTAATTTTTTCACCNTTTCACGCTACACTGATATTGGGCATTTTGTTGTTAATTATTTTCATTTTCTGTGGATATATCTTGGGCGTCTTGGGCATACGTTTATGTGTAATTTTCTGTGGATATATTTTGTTATCTTGGGCATCTGTTTTCGCTTTAGGTGGATATATCTTGGGCGTCTTGTGTAATTTTCTGTAGATATATCTTGGGCGTCTTGGGCATCTATTTCTATTAGGAGTTTCTGTGTAATTTGTTGTATGGACAGTTTCTTAATTAAACATTTGCTTTCAATTATACATGTGTGATATGTAAGATCAATAGGTTATATGTAAGAGCAATGGGACCAAGTTAAATGCCAGAATCCTTTTGGTCCGTCACGGGTGTCATGAGATTTGCTCTGTGCTTTCAATTTTTTGCTAGTGCAAAAATGCATGCCATTGTTTCACACCACACACACCTGTCTAAAGTGGTGTTTTAATGCCCTTCTATTTTTGTTGATGTAGACATGTATTCTTGCTACTCATGCAGTGGTAGCTCTGCTATATTTTACCATGTTAGCTTAAGCATTACAAACAAATCTGGTGAATGTTTTGTTTAATATTAATTAATGTGGCAAATGCAATCTAACATCGGTGGTAGTTCAAGTTCTTGGACTTCAAGAACAATAGACCAAGTTGCTTTGGAGAGACCACTTTGTCACTGTTGGATTCCATCGAAACTAAGGATTCTGGCAAACATACTAGTTTTGGCAAACGTTTTTTTAATTGTCCAAACTATAAGATCAACAACCAATGCTGATTTTTTCAATGGATTGATCTTGATATGAAACAAAATAGTTGTTGCAAAGTGACATTGGAGTTAGCTCAAAGAATGAATGACAGGATCAATCAAGAACGTGTAATGGCTAAAGAAGCAAAATTTAAAACTATGGAAAACAAGTACGAGGGAGCATTAACGGCTTTACTATTGTCATGGTTCTGTATTATTGTAATTATTTTATATCCGAACGATAGTCATGTATGTTAGCTAATGCTAAGATCCTATGGTTATTAGCCCATTTTGTATAAGTTGAAAATGCATTTCTTTATGTATTTGGGAGTGATTGTAAACGTGTTAAAGTTGCAAATGCTAATATGTATTTGGGAATATGATGAATAGACGTGTTTTTAGATGCCTTTATTTGGTCAAAACAAGTTGCCACATCTTCCTTATGAGAACATGCTATTTTCTCAACAAACCAAATTGCCATGTCTTTTAAAAAGAACATTTACAGCAATGCAATAATCATGTGGCACTCTAAAACAATGCAATAATCATTATAATCATGTCCAAAAACGTAATGAAAATTACTACAAGTTCAAAAAAAGAAAATTACTACAAGTCCAAATACATAGGTCCAAATATATTAAGTTTCACTACAAATATTCAAGTTATCCTGAATTCCTTCATTAACCTTAAACATGTGCACATCTTCAAGAGCTCCAAATAATCCTTTGAGTCCACTCTAACAAGTCTTTATCTCCATTCTCAATAACTATAACGTAATAAAAAGAATCCAATAAGTTTCCGAACAACAACACCATCATGTTCCATACACAAAATATTTTAAACATCAACACGAATCTCATGTTTCTTCTTAAAGATCCACGCTTTGTGATATGTTGTCATTTATATTTTCAAAATCCCTTATTGAAAGACAATACAATAAAAGCATCAAAAATGAAGTTATTAGATTAAAACACAAGTAAAAACGCTAATAAATATTATACCTCACTGAAAGGCAGTTGTTCTTCCCATGACCTTCAATCTTGCAAATGCTAGGTCTTTTCTTCACTGATTGAGTCTTTCAGGTTCTTTGCTCTAAAAAATTTTGGTCTTCCTTTCGTTAGCACCCATTGAGGAACTTGTAAAATTTGTAAGAAATTTGATATTACTTGTAATTTTGACGTGTGGGAATCATTCGTTGACATGTATTTGTCTTCTAAGTTTTTTTCTCCAATATATTCCATCAAAAGTAACTCCTTGTGGACCTTGTCTAAGGCAAGAGAGAGGTGGTTCATTCTCTGACTTGATTGTGAGCCAAGTTTTGCAATATCATAGAACTGTATCATTAACTTGGTTTTTCACATTATCGGATCTTCTCGTGGCATTACATGCCCCTCGAAATTTGGTATTTCATGTATATCTCGACTCTTAACATTGATTTTCCATCGCTCTAGAATATAATATTGTGGCAACATACCCAATTTTCCTTTCCGTCCAAGGACACATAGGGTATGCCTACAAAGAATACCTAGAAACTCAAATATATGACATGTACATATTGCCTTTGCTTCTCCACTCACCAAAGTCACATAATAAATAGGTTTTTCTTTGCCATAAGGTGTCACTCCATACATCTTACTTTCACAATCTTTTTGAACTTTGGTCGTGGCTATTAAATAGCTCATTTTGAAAGACAATGAAAGACTTCCTTGTATACACTTTTGCCGTATCTTCTTCAATTGTGTGATAGGTTTTAAAAATCGCCCTAGTTGATTTCGTTCTCACATCCTTCTCTTTCTCCTTGAAATATCATGCATCTAAGACTTTCTCATATTGATACACAAAGTCACTCACTATCGTGCTCGAACGAACATAAGCCTTGAAAAAATTATTCATACTCTCACTCCTTTGCGTGGTTGACATGCCGACACAAAACGTACTTCGCAAGTAAGCCGGGACCTACTTACCTCATCGGTTGTAAAGATTTTACAGCCAATCATTACCAACTAGATTATATTTCACCTGTATTGAACTCCATTCCTCCTTGAACTCATCACTTGTTATTATCTCATGGATACAATGACAGAACTCTTTTTGAAAGTCTAAAAACTTGTTATAGACATGTGCTAAATGTTTAGAAAATTTCTGTAAAATATGCCACAAGCAAAACAAATGAGTTATATTTGGGAGTACCTCTACAATGGCCTTGGCCATGGCTTTGTCATCATCAGTAATAATGGTTGAAGGGGCACGTCCAAGCATTATTCCCTGCCATGTTCTTAGTAACCATATATAGGATTCAACTGTTTCATTGACTAACAACGCACAACCAAACATTATGGTTTGGTAATGATGATTAACTCTTGAAAACGGCACAAATGGCATCTTATACATATTTTTTAGGTACATCGTATCAAATGTGATAACATGTCCAAAATATTGATATTCAAACATTAATCTTGCATCTGCCCAAACAGAACTTCTCATACACCTATTCTCATCAACCTGCATGGAGTACACAAACTCATGTTCTTTATACTGTCGATCAAGAAAGTAGACATACAACATTTGTGCATCTCCCTCTTCAAACAATTTTCTATTTTTATTTTTCAAATAATTTTTGACATCCTCGCTAATACAGCCAATGTTAGAATCACCACTTGATTATTTGCTCAACACCGACATTTATCTTTCTTATCAGTACACCGGACTCATTCAAAGTGAGAATAAGTTTTTTTTTTACACGTGTCACTCCTCTATGTTTACGGAGCAAGCTACTACTTCTTGGTGTAAGTAGCTCATGGTTGTGTTCAAGCACAAATTTGCATACTATCCACATTTCACCATCATTTTTTATACACATCGTTGTTTTACACCTAATTTTTGTTTTAGCAAATTCAGGAATTTTTCGTTCTTTTTGTTTGAGACTTTTACACATAAATCATTCCCTTGTACAAACATCGTTGCCTTATTTCATGCTTTTACTATGATGATGAGCATCACAACATGCATTATTACTACTTGCGTATCATATTTATAATGGTTCTTCTCCCCGTGGCCTTACTCAGACATTTGGGATAATATTTTACATTTCAACAATTGTTATCCTTTTAGTATTAACCATGTTTACAAAAAAAGTAATGCGCCACCTGACAATTTAATCAACTATGACGCCATGGGACATGCGATATGTTTTTCATCTCTTCTTCAACTCCCCTAAATATATATTGTTCTTTTCTCTATAGATCATGTAGGTCTTCCTACTATTTGGAACTAACTTATCTTCAACTCCCTAATTACACTTTACCTCTTTAAATTTTTACTCAATTCATAATGTGTCTCTGAAACTACTAATTGCATCAAAGTGGACCCTTGAAGTTTTAAAACTTCTTAATCCCACCCTTCCGTCTACAAACAACATTAAATCTAATAAAAATTTACTGCAAAAATATAATTTTTATCTAATTTATTATCATTGACCATATAAAATAATATATACAATCAATTAATAATAAATCATTAATTATTAATCATACATAAAATTATTTTATACCTAAGTTGCAAGCAAGTATGAATAATTTATGTATATAATGAAATTATTTAATATTCATTAACCATATATAAATTAATAAAAAAATATTTAATGATATATGATTTATTGTTAATTAATAACATATATTATTTTATATTTTATATGGTCAATAATAATAAATTAGATAAAAATTATATCTTTACAGTGAATGTTATGTACATGAACAGTATGTGCATTGAATTTTCATTAGATTTAACGCTGTTGGTAGACGGAAGGGGAAATTAAGAAGTTTTAAAAGTTCGATAGTCCATTTTGATATAATTAGGAATTTCAGAAGTACTTTATGAATTGAGAAAAAGTTTAGAAAGAGAAAATGTAATTAACCATTTTAGTCGAGTTTAAATCGAATTTAAACGACATTACTGATTAACGAATCGAATTCGAATAAAAATATTCAAATTTTATTCGAGCACAAGTCAAGTTCGATCGAACAAACTCGAGAATCCTTATTCAAATTCGACTCGACCCGACTGGATTGGTTTGCAGCCAATTTATTTGCGTCGTCTGTGAACAACAGTCCACTCTCTCTCTTTCTGTATTTTTTTTTAAATCCAAGAAAAACTTTCCACACGACACAGATTCTGCAGTCCGGCCATTCTCTGTTCTTCCTCTGCTCCATCTTTTTATATTCAAAAAATATATGCTTGGAGTTTCTCTCTCGTGATCCTCTGTTCAACCATAAATACACCCAAGCAAATAACTAAGAACCCAGATATGCCCATCTCATCTGATTCAAGAAATGATACGGCTCACCTGAATTTTCCCACGTCGAGGCGATTCCCACGGCAATGGCGGCTCTTGGACCTTGTTTCCGCGGCCTTCTTCGGCTTTGTCTTACTCTTCTTCCTTCTCGTCTTCACTCCCCTCGGTGACTCTCTCGCTGCTTCCGGTCGCCAGGCGCTCCTCGTCTCCACCGCCGATTCACGTCAGCGTCATCGCCTCGTGGCAGTGTTGGAGCTCGGGGCACAGTCTGCCACCATTGAGGCCTGCTCGGCTGAGTCCGCGGACCACATGCCATGCGAGGATCCCCGGCGAAATAGCCAGTTGAGCCGGGAAATGAATTTCTACAGGGAGCGGCATTGCCCGCTGCCCGACGAGACGCCGCTTTGTCTGATTCCACCGCCCGATGGGTACAAGATTCCGGTGCAGTGGCCCGGGAGCTTGCACAAGGTAATCGCTTAATTCACACTGTTTGGTTGTTGAGAAAGTTGCAATAGAAGAGAAAGGAAAAAGCCTTTGGTTGTAAAATTATACGTTTCTTAGCTTATTATTATTTCTGAAAATGAATGGAAGCTTAGCCGATAATGCTCCAATTTTGGATGTGTAGATTTTAGCGGGTATGATTTACCATGCCCGTAAAGCTAGCTTGTTAATGAGCTGCGAAATTAGAGGCCAGTGAAGGAAAAAGTACCCAGACGAAGATTGCTCGCAAGTCACGAAGTAATCAGCCTTTAATGTGAAGTAAACTTGTGTTTTTCTTTCCTCTTTAAAATGCAACACACATGAAAGGATTTGCATGGTGTAGTCTTCTACAAACCAATATTAGAATCTGTTCCATGTTGTTTCAGATGCAGAGAAACTGATATACGATGCCATTATTTATCAGAAATGGATTAGTTATCTACCCATCTATTCTAAGAAAAAATCTATTTGCTAGCTCTTGACACACCAAACATATCACTCATGTGGAAACCTGCCACATCAGCTAACATAAAAAAGCATTCGCGTATTGTCTTTGTTATAACTATAATGAGTTCCACAGCAAGTAATGTGTTTCCACACTAGCTTGAAAGTAGCAGAACTCTTATAATTATTGAGTGTAATATTAATGTGCAGATATGGCACAGCAACATGCCTCACAACAAAATTGCGGATAGGAAAGGTCATCAGGGATGGATGAAGAGGGAAGGTCCATACTTCATTTTCCCTGGTGGAGGCACCATGTTCCCAGATGGTGCAGTACAGTATATTGAAAAGCTTGGACAGTACGTCCCTATAAGTGGTGGCATTCTAAGAACTGCTCTCGATATGGGTTGTGGGGTAGGATCTGTATCACTGTACTTCTCTGAGACCTTAACTAGAATTTATTCTTCTTGATGTCGCAAGAGATAATCCTCTTGCAGGTGGCCAGTTTTGGGGGATATCTGCTAGCTGAAGACATTTTAACTATGTCGTTTGCACCGAGAGATTCACATAAATCCCAAATACAATTCGCACTGGAGAGAGGGATTCCAGCTTTTGTTGCCATGCTTGGAACTCGCAGACTCCCATTTCCTGCATTCTCATTTGACTTGGTTCATTGTTCTCGATGTTTAATCCCCTTTACTGCTTATAGTGAGTTCTTTGTCAAATGTGGCATTTCCTATATTACACCAGTGCTACCTCCTGCTACTTGTTTTTATCATATCAAAATCTGGCTTTGCAGATGCAACATATTTCATTGAAGTGGATAGGTTGCTTCGACCAGGAGGATATGTGATTATCTCTGGCCCCCCTGTACAATGGCCTAATCAAGACAAGGAATGGGCTGATCTGCAGGGTGTGGCTAGAGCATTGTGCTATGAGCTCATTGCTGTGGATGGAAACACTGTTATCTGGAAAAAGCCAGTGGGTGATTCATGTCTCCCCAACCAAAATGAAATTGGCCTCGAATTGTGTGATGAAGCAGATGACCCAAGTTATGCATGGTAACTATCCTTTAGAATGACTTCCCTGTTTCTGGGCCCTTTTTCTATATGGGAGAAGGGAGGAAGTCAAAGGTGTACTGCCATGACATACACCTGCTGTGATCATGCCAGGACCTGTATGGAAAGTATGTAGTGAGAGTTCTGAAAAAGTAAGCTCAATTTTTTCTGCAGGTACTTCAAATTGAGAAAATGTGTAAGTAGGACCTCTTCTGTAAAAGGAGAACTTGCTGTTGGGACAATTGCAAAGTGGCCAGAAAGGCTAACAAAAATTCCTTCAAGAGCAACCCTCGTGAAAAACGGCATGGATGTGTTTGAGGCTGACACTCGGCGGTGGGCTAGAAGAGTTGCTTACTACAAAAACTCATTAAACCTAAAGCTTGGAACTTCAGCTATACGCAACATCATGGACATGAATGCATTTTTCGGTGGCTTTGCAGCAGCCCTAAAGTCTTACCATACGTGGCTAATGAATGTGGTTCCTGCTCACAAACCACCTACTTTGGCGGTAATTTATGACAGAGGCCTTATAGGGGTCTACCATGATTGGTGAGATTTTTTAGTATGTCTGGCTCGTCTCTTTAATAGAGATTCCTATAGGACTATCTCAGACAGGTTGATCCATTACATGAATCATTGATATTACTTGTGGAGTGACTGTCATTAAATAGATACTAAACAGTCAAGCATTTTTTAGTAGTGTGCATCAATAAACACTCAAGCATTTTGTTGTCAATGTTTGAGCAAGTACACATTAAACAGCTGGGATTCCTTTTACCTTATCTATAGAATATGATGTGGTTTTTATTTTACCTATCAAAGTAAAATAGAATATAATGTGGCTGGTTACAATGTTTGTGCAGGTGTGAGCCTTTCTCAACATATCCTAGGACCTATGATCTCATTCATGTAACCGGCATTGAGTCACTTATAAAAGATTCGGGTTCGGGCAAGAGCAGGTATTTCCCCTTTGAAAGTTCATCCCCAATTTATAGTTCTTAGCTGTCTCTTGATTTCCCTGGCCCCTTGGAGATTTTTATGGAATGGGTAATGTGAAGGAGTTTTTCTGGATAATGGATAATCAAAAGCACAATTTATATGTTACAAAGGCATTCACTACAAAAGAAGTTAGCTTAATTAAATAAATTATAAAAGGCTCCTAACAACAACTATCATTTGAAGTAACCTCTACTTGGCCACAGTATTCGATAGATTGCTTAAGCCGTTACTGATGCTAAGTGACTACGCTCATTGATCGGAGACCTCATTTCAGGTGTAACCTTGTGGATTTGATGGTAGAGATGGATCGAATTTTACGTCCAGAGGGAACAGTTGTGGTTAGAGATTCCCCTGAAGTTATTGATAAAGTAGGTCGCCTAGCTTGTGCCGTGAGATGGACAGCTACCATTCATGAGAAAGAACCTGAATCATATGGGAGAGAGAAAATACTTGTTGCAACCAAAAACTTTTGGACACTATCTTCAGCATCCAACTGACACCAGCCGGTTCGTTCATTATAATGTAGCTATTCTTTATCCTCGCTTTCTTATCCTTACTCAAAACCAAGGTACCATCTCAATGCATCAAATGAACGCAGTTTTCTTTCTTGCTCCCTTATCTGATAAGTTCATATTAGGATAAAGTATGAGTTAATGGAGGGAAGTTCAAGGATGGGAAGGCATGCAGATTTGAGAATATACATGCTGCTGGGAAATTACATGTCCAGTTAGCTGTCCCCATTCATTGTAATTTCATGTAGTTATTTATCGTCAATGATTTAATGATTCTGCATTACTCTCCTTGGTAGGATTGCCTTCTATGTGCTTACATTATCTTGTGCTAGTGTTGACCTGCTTTATGTTATCCATAATGCATTAATGTTTTTTGAAAGAGGGAGCTAAAGGGAATTAATATAAGACTAATCTCAATTATGCACTTTTTTTCTAAGTGAGTTTGAATTTGGTGGTCAAACTAGTGTTGGTGTTGTCTTTCTCGTAAACAAGAAAATAGTGGATGCTATGTCTCAGACTCTCATGTATGCGGTCCAACTTTACCGGTATCAAGCATCTCTGTTGGTTATATCTGTTGAGAAAAAGGTATTTTTTTCTTACCAACTAGAAAAAGCATATGTATGCCCTCATCATGTGTATGTATAAATGTAACTCCATTTTACCTTAAATTGATAGTATCTATTGATAGAAATCATGAGATATTTTGATCATTATATTTCGAGAAAGTTTAGATTGACGTGAAATAACTAAAATATTTGATATTTTACAATAAATTGATACTATCTATCTATCTCCTCCATAGATTGCAGACAACTTGGGTAACAGAACCGCTTCTAAGCGGTCGGGCCATTTTTCCTCAAATAAACAGCCTTCCACTTACATGTTGCCACCTCAGAAATTACACCAAACTCAACTTACACGTTCACATGGGAAAGAAAAGGCAAACAAAGTGAGATAGGAAACCGATATGTACTTCACGATAGGAACCAATCTGTGCTTCCAATTTCACCGCCGAGCAGAGTTCCACCACCACCAGTCCTACGCCGAGTCCTAGGCCGAGTATCCGTTGCCCACCTTAGAAATTGCCCACCATTTGAAAACAACCTTTATCCCAACAATTCCCAGATATATAGTAATCAGGTGAAATAGCATGTGAATGAACTTCCGCACTTTTCTTTCTAAGTAATTTGGATGTTTCTCTGCTAGCTTCTTAATTTTTCCAATCATTAAAAAGCACAGATAAACTATATAGATACCTTCACCAACAATGAAAATAAAACCAAAAAACATGAGAAAGGGGTGAACCTACATACAAAAAAAGAGCAAGATTGCAAAATTTCATTGAAATTATGGGATGAAGCAATTAAGCAAATAGCTTGCAGGTGATCGTGGGGTTCTCACATTGAAAACTTGAAATGCTTCGTCATAATCATATTTCAGGCCTCCCTCATAATGCAACAACCAAACAAGGATGAGAACCAGAGAGGGGTGTTCCGTGCAAGAGGGGGTTGCGAAGGCAGTCGTGCGAGAGGGGGGTGCGAAATGGCAAAGGGCATTCCAATCTGATGCAGTGCATCCACAAAATTGTTGTGGTAGAAAGCCTAGGTGTCACTACATTATCGGTGGGCTGTTATTTGGATAACATAAGGCTGACCGATTCTAAAGATTTCTCTTAGTAAAGGTATGTGAGAGGAGGTGAGACCACACTCCCTCTCACACGCTTCTATTTGAATTGTTTAGGGACCAAATGGTAGATTATAAGGAAATCTAGTCATTTTACCCCCTCACACGCTCCTACATGAGTTTTTTTAAGGGACTGAATGGTAGATTACAAGGAATCTGAGTCATTTTTTAGATGTTTGCTTTTAGTTTTTCATCTTTATTTCCTCATAGTAGGGGGTGCGTTTGGGTGGGAGTGGGAACGTAGGGTATCCTTCAATTTTTATAAGGCATCACTCCATTGCCAAATTCCTGAGTCTGAGAACTTGATTCAAAAGTTTCCCTCAAGGAAGTCTTCTACTAGAATTCAGTTGAATATATAGTTTCAGATACTTTTTACTTTGGACTAGAAGATTTCATGAGGTCTTTTTTGCAACAAGGTCGATCCATGCACTCCACAAAGTATGATCAAATAAAAAGTGAACAGGGGACATGTTTCCCAAAAGCCGAATCTTAGGTCTGTGTAAGAGATGATGTCGAGGTGAGTCAGGACCAAAGCAGACTTGTCACGGGCACGCAGCCATCCATGTAAAACCTTCTAGGGCCCACGCATCGATACAGCCGTGCAATCATTATTATTTCAGTCTTTTAAAGACACATTTTTCTTTTCTACATCATTCTTCTTCTTCTTTTTCTTTTTTCTTTTTTTTTGAACTTTTCTACATCATTCTACTCGATCTGTTACTATTTTCTCTAAAATTATAAATTTTGATTGGCCAATCACGAGAAAAAAAAAGAAAAGAAAAATAATGACTTTCATAACATTCTAAATCATTTAAATCGATAAAAGCTTTATCTTGATACCTAATTTAACTTGGCCAAAGAAAATTACTCCACTCTAGATTTTTTGAATTGGTAAATCTCTTCAATTCATCTCATTTTTATTATTATAATTTTTTTAAATTCTTACATAAAATATAAAAATATTTTTTTTTCAAATTTTAAAATAATCTTCTTAAATTTTTATATCAAAATATAATAAACAATTTAACTTTTTCAAATCTCAAAAGAATCTTTTTAAATTTCTACACAAAAAATAATAAACAATCAACTTTTTAAAATATTAAAATAATAATAATATTAAAAAATAATATTCATAAAATATCTTATTCTACTATTCACAAATCATTTCAACTCATCTTAACTCTCATCAATCCAAACCGTCCTAAATTGACTTCAATTCTCGCTACATAAAGATATTATATAAAAATAAATTTATAAATTAACAGAATTTTATATTATTTGTCCATTCTATTTTATGATAAAAATAATTTTATAATTTAATTTATTATATTAAATAATGTCATTTTATAAATTTATTTTTTGTAATTATTTTATAATTAAAGCATTTAATAGTATTATTGTCTCTACCCTCTACTCTTATATTTACTGTAAATTTACCTTTAAAATAGAAAGAAAAAAAAAAAAAAAAAAGAGTAACAAAGGGCCCTGACCAATGAAATCGAATTCATTGAGGAAAGAGAATGGGGAGATGGGAGATGGAGCCTGCATCATGCCTTTGATAATGGAAAGTCGAGTGATAACTTCTGCAGATGCAGTTGGGTCGTCGTTTGGTTAAGAATGACGCAATGGGTGTGACCACCACCTCCCAGCCCCCGGGGTTTGTAGCCTCATCTATACTATATACTCTATGTTTTCACTTTATATCCAACAATAAATGATTATAAAAAGAGACCCAGATTTAAGGGGTCGAGCTACCACACTCGTCATATAATATATGTATTGCTTTATCTTTTTTCTCTACTGAAATATATGTACATCTCATACTATTATTATTATTATTATTATTATTATTATTATTAGAGAACTGCTTTGAATATAAAAAAATTTTATAAAAATAAATTTACAAATTGATATGATTTGATGTAGTATGTCAGATTGTAAAATATTTTTATTATAAAGTAAATCTAACGAATCACAAAAAATTATGTCAATTTATGAAATTATTTTTACGAAATGCATTTATAATTATAACATGAATTATCTTGTTATAAACATAGTTCGTGAATATATTTTCATGCAGTATGTGAATTCGTTGAAGTTTGAACGCATGTGCATGGAAAGGGTGTCGTTTTGAGTGATGGTGGTGGTTTAACATGCAAGAAAAAAGATAACACAGGACATATAGCGTTAGGAAATAGATCGCAGAGCAGAGGGCGTGCGTTAAATGTAAACGCGGCTGGGGTTGGCGAGTCGGTGGTCTGAAAAACGGAAATGCATTACCATTATTAATGAAGCAGCTTCAAAAGCATTGGCCTGATACACAGCCGCCTGTGTAGTTGGTGGCCATTCCTCTAACCCCCTAGCTAGTATTTCTACTGTTCATATACCCTTTCTCCCTCATTGATATACATATATGTATAAAGAAAAGAAAAAAAAACTATTATGTCCATCAAATTTGACCGATCTACTTGACCGTTTGGGAAAAAAATAATTTTTTTTATTTAATAATTAAAGAAGTGATTTTAAATATATTAATATTTTTTTTATTTTTAAAAAATATTTAAATATATTAAAAAAATATAAATAAAAAAAATTACAAAAACAACTAGCAGTATAAATGAGCGATATTGCTCAGACGATAGAGTAGCACAACTCAGACGACATAAGAGCACAACTCATGTACAAATATATAGGTTTTTAGATGCATTGGATCATCATTTCATTAAGTAAATTTGGCTTAATATCACACTTTTCAACTTTCATCGATTTTATTCAAAACTATCTCGTATGGTTACAAATATTGAACAAAATATTATTAGAATATAATTTTTTAATATAATTTTTATTTTAAAATTTAAAAAAATTGAATTATTTCTTATATTTTATCTAAGAATTTAAAAAATTTATAATAATTAGATGAGATTATTTGTAAAAACAAATTAGGCCTTATCTCGCATGAAATTATCTATGGATAATACTAACCGACCGTGAGAAGCCATCGAAAGTCCTCACTGAATGTGAATTTTTTTTCAAACATTTTTTTTTTTTAAAAAATACAATCTTATTAAAAACGCTTTCTTAACTATTGAGAAAAAAAATGGTTACAAAAATTCGGTGGACATCCTCGCTAGGAGTAGTGTTTTCCATTATCTATCTAAACTATATAATAATAAAATATTATTTATTTTCGATTTTGTTATTAGTTTTCTAGATTTTTTTCATCATATTTTGCGGATATATTAGTTATATTTTTTAATTAAATAAAATATATTTTATTTTAATTATCATAATTTATAATGAACATTTTGTTAATGGTTTTATCGTTCATTCTAGGTAACTTATTATTTTTAACTTATATTTCCAAAGTAAACTAATCGATAAGGTTTGAGCACATATTTTACCCTTATTTGGATTGGATGGGAGATGGGGAAAAATAAAAGGATTTGTAGATGTCTGAATCAATTTTGTGCAAGGAATGAAAAAAAAATATAGGTTAAAAAAAATAAGTTTAGGAAGAGAGAAAATAAGCTTAAAAGGTGGATGGCTAAGTTACAGTTATGTTGAGCTATTAGGGCATCCATATTAGTTTGACCAAATAGAAGAATTAACTAAAATTTAGATGATTGATATAAAAAACATTTCACATTGAATTGGCCAAGTCTAAAATAAAATAGATTTTTACTACAGTGATTGGTCAAAGATGGAAAATCACTATTGATTTACCAAATATTAAAATATTAATTTTTCACTTCAAGAAAACATTAAAATATTAGTTTCTCACTTCAATAAAATACTATTTGATTTGTAATTAAAAAATTTAGATAGAATTTTAGATAAGTTTAATCAATATTTTTTTATTATTAACATTAAATGATTTTTGAAAATATAAATTTTTTAATATTAATTTAATTATAATATAATTATTATTAATATTCAATTAGGAGAATTATAAAATGTGATACAAATAAATTAAATGAAAAAATAATTAATTTAATAATATTTTATTATTATATAGAAAGTAAATGGCTAATCTAATGTGGGAATTAAATGTAAATAGAATAGGCAAATGTAAAAAGGTGTGATATTGACTAAAATTTGGAGATACATTTGGCCAAACCAATGCTAGTGCTCTAGCTAAAAGCTTAGATGGCTATTAGATATCAAATTCAATGCAGATCACTTTTAGGCTCCAAAATTTGAACTTTTAGGACAATTGGCTAATCCAATATTAATGCTCTAAACGGCGTTTTATTTTACCAATTTGAGTATGAAATGTCGTATTATAGCATTAGTAGTGGCATAGCTATTCTTTAGACAAACTAATACTCTAAACGGCGTATCATTCGGCCAATTTGAATGTAAAATGTCGTATTATAGCATTAGTAGTGGCATAGCTATTCTTTAGCCAAAACCTGATTAGGAAATTCACTTTTTTCTAATTTATCTACCCACTTTTCAACTAACAAACTCTCTAAGGCTTATTTGGAAAAAATTTTCATCACAAAATTCTCATCTCATATCCTTCTCAAACATTACTCAAATATAAATACTTTCAAACTAATAATTACAACTTTTTCAAACTAATCATTATAACTTTCTCAAACTTTTAAATAAAAAACAATTTAACTTTTTCAAATCTTCAAACAAAAATTATATTAAAGATTATATTCTAATAATATTTTTTATTCAATTTTTTCTCTCTCATTTCCTAAAATCCCATAAAACTATCTCACTATTATTTACAAAATTCTCATCTCATTTTACTCTCCAAGCTTATCCTAAATCTATCACTATTCTATTTAAATATCTATTTGTAATTTTTATTTATTTTAATTCTAATAGTAATTGAAATATTTATTCATTATTAAAAAATCACATATTAATTTTCTAACGTTCATAATATTCCAACGGATATAATTTTCTAATAGTTTTATTTTTTCAACAGTCATATTTTTTCCAACGGTCCTATTCTTCAAATTGATATATTTTTTTAATAATTATATTTCTCCAACGATTATATTCTTTCGTTATAAAACATAATATTTTCTCAACAATTTTATTCACTTTAATTCAAGTTTCTTTATAAAATCTTCTTCTTCTTTTTTTTTTTCATTTTCTCCCAATAGACGGTTTGCTTTTTCAAAAAATTGGAAACATAAATAACTCCTAAAACATCAAATAAAATGTATGATTTAAAACATCAAATAAAATCTACGATTAAAAACATCAAATAAAAGTCATGGTTCAAAACATCATTTGTCCCGTAATTGTTTGTATTTCCATTCTGGTTTTTCTTGCATTCACATTAGTCATATACCGTAGCTCACCAAAAAAGACCCACCTGTGGAAACCCCTTCCCATTCTCTTGCATTCATTCACATTGCCCATTGAAGCCCGTGTGAAATGAAGAGAGGCGTTTGGAAAATGTTAGCGACAAAATGAGAGAATGGAATAATATATTAATGAGAAAAAAAAATGTATAGCTAGCCATTTTGGCCGGTTATATTTGACTAGTCAAAATCTCCCATAATTAAATTTACGGTAGATTTGAAGAGTTTGTTATAAATATATTTTGAGTTGGCTAGCTAAATTTTGATTAAATTTTATTTATGAAAAATGATTTATACATAATATATTCTACAACATATTACACAATAATGTGTTAAAAAGAATGATATTTTTATAAAACATCTCATAAAAGTAACAACATTTTATAAAAATATCTTCATTTTATAAAATTATTGTATAATATATTGTATAATGTGTTATATATGTATGATTACTCTACCGCGTATAACTTTCTATTTGTGCATGCATTTTTCCAATAATCGATAGCAAACAATTGATTTCATTACCCATAGTGGCCTTTACTATAAAGTAGATAATATAATTACAACACAATTAAAGTAATCGGTTTTATTCAAAGCTTTTATAAATGAGACTGACTTAGATTTTTATTTATTTAACTTTTTTCCTAATAAAAATGAGAGATAGTACTTCCTTATCTAAACGTGATCATAATAGCACCATATTTGCAAGAATAGGACAAAAAAGAGTTTAGACAATAGAAAGCTACATGCGCTTCCTCTCGCTTAGACTACTAGTAATAAGTTCAACAAAGTTAAATTTTAGTCAAAGAATAGTTAAAGTGCAAACTAAAATGTAATAATAGGCTTAATAAATGAACAGTAATTTTAACTTCAGATTATATCACTAGTAAAATTTGTTGAGTCAAATAGGTTAGCCAAATATTATTTTTAAACAATATTATGTTTCTGCTGCTTGCTTCTCTCCCGCGCAAGTAGAAATGTATTATTTTCGACTGTTTGCTTCTCCCCCAGGCCACCGTGATATATATATATTAAAATCTTAATTACGATTCCCAATTTGCAAAACTTGCTAGCTCAACGAATACAATAGAATATATGCTAGAGGTAAAATTCCTATTAGTTTTTCAAGTAACAAAAAAATTATAAGTAATATAAATAAATAATATCCACTACAATTAAAATAAAGAATTTACAAGAATAAATTACAATTAGAATTAAAATAAATAAACAGTTCAAAATTAATATTTTAATAAAATAGTGAAAGATTTGTTGAGCCTGATATTTGGTGTTGTTGAAAAGTAATTAATTAAATTTGTAAACGTGATTTTCTTAGTCAAGTTTTGGCTAAAGTTTGTTGAGCCTAAGACTAGTGTTCTTAAACCCTAAATCCCGGTGAGTCCATATACATTCAAAGGTTAACTTATAGTATTGGGCATCTGAAATATTTGATATTGAAATTCTATACAATTAATTTTAATGAGAGAATTAGCCCCAAGAATGGAAGGCAAAGAAAATCTGTAAAGAGGGAAAATTGTTTGGCCATGAATGGAGTCAAGGTTGTTCAAAGACTGGTGAGGTTGGAGTTGGATTCATTTACTACGAAAGACATGCGTCCCTATCCCTATATATCTAAGTTGGTTGATTGACAGCAGATAAGGGAGAAACACAAAAATAATGTAAAGATAGGCCAGAAATTGAAGATTGATAATTGAAGATTGCTTGCAGTAGGTCTCTCCCTAGTTTGATGCCTGCCCTGGCTAGTTAATAATGCTGTGGGACATTGTTTTCATGTTACAATATTATTGAGGGATGTTGGGTAGGTAGAAATATTTTCTTTATAAATTTTCTTCTTCTATGTATTATTATTATTTTTTATTTATTAAATAATTTAATTTTTATTTTTTTTTACAAATCAAGTTTTGTTATGTCAAAAGATTTGTGTTGTCTACGTCGACTTGTAAATAGAATGGCCTATATCACAAGAACATCATGGTGATATTTGGATAGTGAATTGAGATGAGATGAGTTGAAATGAAAGTTAAAAATTAAATAAAATATTGTTATAATATTATTATTATTTTAAAATTTGATCAAATTGTAATGATTAAATAAGATAAAATAAGTTGAGATCAAATTTTAATCCAATCGGGACTGATTGGTCATAAGAAGTTATAACTCCAATGTTATTGTATGGTCAGATTGGAAGGAAAATCCATATAGCAAGCACCTGCATGCATCTATAGATTCCATGAAGAAAAAAAATGGACTGATTTTTCAGGAATGTTTTCCAAATAATATTATCGTGTTCTTTATCCTGAATGGGCAGAAATGAAAGGAAACAAAAGGAGTTACTGAATAGAGTAAGGTTAGATATAGTTTTAAAATATGGATCTATTTTAAAAAATTATGAAATTTATTATTAAGAAAAAAACTGAAATTGTATATCCTATAAAACTATAACTATGCATGATGTCATTTGGCAGTCAGCAGATATGAGATGTGGCCCTCTAAATAAAAGAGATTTGCAGCATACTTGCCTTCATCTCTGCAAGAGTCAGTACTCTTTGTGAGCTGTGGTTGCAGATTCTGCCCATCAAAATAATTACTAAAAGTGAATATAAATGGTGTAATTAATTGTTCACATTTAAAATCTTTGTCCTACGGTGGCTTTGACTTGAAAACACGATGCTATCGACTTCGTCTATACATCACCCATTATTTATTTTTAAACCTCACATTTGTCAGTGTTTATTTTTTATAAAATATAAGATATATTGGTAGTAAATAGTAACTTATAGGTATATTAATTTATTATTAATATAGTATGTTGTTTGTCGTCTTCTCTTTTTATCTAACATTAAGGCTCGTTTATTTCTAAGAAAAAAAAAATCTCGTTTAGTTCTTTGATTGTATTCAATTCAACTGAGTTTGATTTAAATTTAGATCTTTTCTAATATCTAAATATCCAACTCTCAAATCACTAAACTAATTTCAATTTAAAATCTTTTTACATGTAGAATTCATAATTTTTTTCAACTCAACACATTTTTATACGTAGGACTTATAGCTTTTTTCAACTTTTCAAAAATACATCTTAACGCATCTTAATATCTAAATACATCTAAATTTATATTGTGAGCCCCATAAAATTTATTCTATAATCTCAACTCACTATTATTTATAATGAACTTAACTCACGCGCCTTTTGCCATGCTCAGAAAAGCAAAATTCAACCATAATATAGATAATAGAAAATCTAATTACAAGTTCGTTTATCACACATTAAACACGATTATTGATGTGAAAGTATATCCCATCAACAAGCATAAAAAAATCTATATATTTTAACCCTTTTTATAATGGCTATGAATCTAATAACACATAAGTAGCATAACTATATAAATAATATAACAAATAATTTGTATAAGTTTTAAATAGATCAGTTTTGTATAAGTCCTTATAAAAAAATAGACTCCACTTAAAAAAAAATGTAAAAAATTTATTTTTTATTAGTAGAATCTATTTTTTTTTATAAAAAACTTGTATGAGACTTATTTATTTAAAGTTTACGCTTAACATTACTCAATTAATATTGCCGGTAAGAGACGATCAATTGATCGTCCTATGTACAATTTCGGTAAATAAATGCTAGATATAAATCTTGTTTAGCCATTAAATTAAAAGCTTTGATGTCATGGGAATAAACTTGTTTAATTCTTTACAAACATTCATAGCATTCCTTTTAACACTTCACCCAATTTTTTTCTTAATTAAACATCAGAAACTTTTCTGCATCAATTTAAATATAAGCAAATGATCATACTATATGCAGAAAATTAAATTGCAGTACAAGTACGTACGTACCCAAGTTATATTCATATAAATTATAATGATGATTAAATATTAATTAACCCGTGACCTCTCTAGCTCATGGAATTCCAAGCGTTCTAATGCAATTGTACATGCATGGTACCATTAATTTAATAGCCATATTAATTAACTTAAAAACATGTCAGTATTATAAAAATCATGAGGAATAAAAATTATAGAAATTAACAACACAAAATCCAAAATAGAAAAAACAATGAGACAATATTAGTACTGCAGTTCGTGGCAAATGATATTATTTAAAAATAAATAAGCTAATATATAGAAAAATTACTAAAGAAATCAGAAATATAGAAAGAAAAAAAAAATTGAAAAATTGTATTTATAATTTGAATTTTACTAATTAAATCATATCATTTAAATAATGTGGATTGTATACCCTATACACCGACTTAAAAATAGAATAACTCAAAATAATTAAATGTTGCCATATGTTTGGTTTAGCTCGTTTGTAGGAAGGGTTTACAAAAACTTGTTTGGCTAAAGGAATTTGAGCAGACTTTTATTTTCCCATTAATTCTTGATTTTTCTCCAACTTTCTGAATGTAATAATAAAAATCAAAATATTCATATGGACAGAGATGTTATTTTCATTTCTTTGGGAATAACAGTTTTTTAATTATTTTTTATTCGCCTGGTAAGACCCCTTTATCAAAACAACGATTATTGGCATAAATGTTTCATCTTTCTGTTAAGATTATCTTGATCATCTAGTGATTACTCATAATATAAAACTAGTTTCAATGAGTTGAAATTTATTATTATAAAAAATATATGTACAGGTATTTTTACATATTTTTTACTCATTTTATTAATATAATTGATTGCACACTTTTTTTAATATATAAAATAATTATTTTATCAAATAATATTAATAAAATACACAAAAATTATATAAAAATAATTATATATAACACAACTCATTATTATTTATATTATTTCTCAAGCATCATCGTTATATTCTACTGAGCTCCCCACCATTTCATTTTATTTTATTTTATTTTTTATTTTATTGGCGTATCTCAAACCTTAACACACTGATAAGACATTTTATTGTACTGTATTTATTACCGCAATAAATTCACTAATTTTTTTTAGATCAAGATTATTTAAAAAGGGCTTGAAAATGAAAAGTATTCCTACTATTTATTAACTCAATAGAAATGGTTTTTTTTTTTTTTTTTAATTATAATGGTTATTGATTTCTCATTATTTGTCTGAACTTTTTTATACTTAACCTTTTTATCATTTTATTATTATGTTTTCACCAAAGAAAAAAATCTTTCATTGTCTTATCACTATTGATTTATTATTATTTACCTATATGACTTCCTTACCTCTTAACTATTGAGAAAGATTATTTCACCCTTTACATTTGATCATTCTAATTAATCACTAGTCAAATTTATTTATTTATTTATTTTTTTTACTTAATGATTAAGAAAGTAATTTTAAATGTATTGGTATATTTTTTTATTTTTTAAAAATATTTAACTATATTAAAAAATGTGAAAAGAAAAAAAGAAATAAATAATAATAAATAAAGCTTGGGCGGTATGCCCAGCTGTAAACGTTGGGCAACAGAGTAGCATTGCCCCTTAACCATTATAATTAATTATTGTGTATTTCACATATCAATCACTAGTAATGAGTAGTTTGGGAGTATACTTGACATTAAAATGATATATGACCATGTTTAGTTATGATGAATTTTGGTAATTTTGATGGTTTTCTTCATAAAGATTTTGGTAAATAAGAGAGAAATTTTGTATAATTTTTATATTTTTTAAAAAATCATATTAAAGTCTATGAAAGTAAATAGGCAAGTTGAATAGTTATTTGCATATAATTTTGAAGAGCATTTTTGTTTAAAGTCTATAAAGACCGTATTTATTTTTGTATTTAGATAATAATTGGATGATAATTGGATGAAAAATTGAAATGGAAAGGTTGGAACTTAAAGATGTTTGGTTTAATATACTGCCGCGACCCACCCCTATATGGGTGGATACTTGTCCTTTTCGCCCCACTTCCTCAATTAGGCGGGGTGGTCCTATGCTACCCCGTCTTCGGCCCTTGTACACCTCATCAAGCGGGAGGGCGGATTTTAAAACATAATCATTTGTAAAATCTGCTATAATAATGATATTAAACACAGATTAAAAACTTAACAAAAAAATTAACCAAAATCGATAAATATGCAAATATACCAACCAACGTCGATATATTTGAAAAAAGAATTAACCCAACATAATAGATTTGCAACAATTGAATATGGACAAGCAACAATCAAATCGCCAATACAAAAAGATGACGACCGAAATGATATCTCAGCAATTCTTCTTTTTTTCTATACCTCAATGTTCTTCTCAACGCAAGAGATAGAGAGCTGTCTCTCCTATTCTCTTAAACCGAACATAGACTTGATTTGAAAAGAAAAATAATTCCAAGTATAAGTGATTATCAGAAAAGCTTAAAAGATACCAAGAACCCATCCGAAAACCTAACCCTAACATTTCAATCGATTGTAAAGAAGAAGGAAAACACAAAAATAGAAGACAAAAGAAAATATAAGAAATAAATGAAGAAGAAGAAGATGATGATAAAGAAGAAGAACCAAAGAGGTGAGGAATGAGAGGTGTGAGAGATGGAATGTATGCGGTTGAAGAATCAAAGAAGTGAGGAATGAGAGGTGTGAGAGATGGAATGTATGCGGTTGGAGAAACAAAAGTGTAAGATGCAATGAGGCATAGTAGGCTTTCCCGCCCGTTACCCTAGCAGACCGGATGAATTGGGTGAGTGGCCCAGATTGCAGGGACCTGGCCTAGGGCTAGATTAATAAATAAAAATATTTTTTTTAAATTTTTTTTGTGAAACCAATCATAATTTAATAGAAACTATTTTCAATTTACTCTGTTTTTTGATAAATCAAAAGGAAATTGCTTGGCATATGGGTAGATTCACGAAGGAGAAAGCATTGCCTGTCCCATTTTTTCTTCGTGAATCTACCTGTATGCGTAGTATTACTCGAACAAAAACACATAAATAATAAGAAATAATGCGACATTTAGATTGCGGTAATCTATAAGGATTCTTAAAAATCCTAAAAGATTATCATAATTAGCTACATTTAAATGAAGCAAATCGATATCTATTTAAAATCAGATTCTTCCGCAAAAAACTTTCAATAAAAACCTAAATTTCCTTAAAAAAAATAAGAAGTTCACATTTTCATCATCATAGAAATGTCATTTTATTTTTAAATGGACAAAAATAAACTTGATAATTTAATTTGAATTTAATGTTATTTATTATTTTCTAAAATTTTTACGATGAGTTTTTAACGACTTATTTTTTTGTTTCGTTGCGAGAATTTTGAAAATCTGGATACAAAGAACAAAGAATTATTTTATTCTAAAAAAACAAAATATAATAAGTTTGTCTTTGTTTAAAATAAAAAAGGATAACCAAAACAATAAAAGATATTATGTACAAGTTTTATTCCAAAAAAGGGAAAGAAAACCACGATTTATGTGTATTTTATTCACTATCATTTTTATTAATTATATTGTCTCAAATATATTTTACACAATCTAAAAGAAAAAACATTTGTTGAAAAAAAAAAAGAAAACGGCCAAAAGTATACCTGAGAAAGTTTATATATATGTACAGTAGTGGTATTATCACATATCCCAAGAATCAGAGTCCTTCCATGGGAGAGAGGGAGAGATGCAGGCAAGAGGAGGGAGGGAGGGGGTCATGGATCTGAATCTCTGTCATTGTAATTTCTTTTTCTTACAGTCCTCTAAACAACGGGTTTAAAAAGGGATTCTCAGAGTTTCAGAAGAAGAGTGAGAGAGTCAACCGACCCTACTTTTTGGAGGCATCCATTTGTAAGGCTTCGTCGACTCCACCACATATACTTGCGTTTTATCTTCCATCCTTTCTCTCTCTCTCCCTCCCCTCTTCGCTAGCCTTTCGTTTTCTCTCTCTTTCTCTCTTGTTTTATTCTCATTTTTCAAGCCCCAGAGCTTCAGCGTTTTTTAGTCAAGCATGCAGAGAAGGAGATAACACTTCTCACTCAAAACTAGGGTTTCTCCCAACCCCCAAACAGTGAGTTTCAGTTCTTCTTTGGACGACTCTGCAGACCAGGGAACTAAAAAAAAATAGCAGACTCTTAGAGAGAGCGAGAGAGGGATAGAGAACGAAGAGCTAAGCAGTAAATAATAGAGAGTTTGCTTGCCTTCTTTCTCTTTCTTTCTCTCCAGTCTAAAAATCTTGTGGAGAGGGAGTCGGAGACATTTGGCCTTTAATCAGCTCTTGTCTCCTCTATCCTCTCCCATTTTTATTTTTCCTTTTCTTGAATTCCTCTGTACTTGGTTTGCTTAAAAAGGTTGTTTTGAGAGTGACCCAGCTCCTTTTTTTCTAAGCCCTATTGTGTTTGTGATTTCTGGTTTGGTGTACTGAGAGCGTGATTTTAAGAAAAAGAAGCTACTGATCACTCGATAAGATTTGTAGGGCTGCTTGTAAATTTTGTGTAGAGAGAGAGAAGAAAAAGAAAGCAAATCTATAAAGAGAGGAGAGGAGAGGAGAGGAGAGGGAGAGAGATAAGCTCTTATATAGCAGAGAAAAGAGAGAAAAAGGACTTCTTTGATGAGTTTTGGGGGTTTCCTTGAGAATACTACTGGCGGTGGCGGTGCGAGAATCGTGGCCGATATCCCTTACAGCAACGGCAACCTCATCCACAACATGCCCGCCGCTGCACTCGCGCAG
>QEOT01122335.1:0-25683 GCA_003123785.1 Pterocarya stenoptera | reverse complement strand
CAATATCGATTCGAGACCGGATACTCCTAGTACAGTGGGAGTTGTGAGTCTCCCAGTAGATGTGCTAAATAAGGGTGATGTATGTAAGAGACTGAAGTCAAGCTCGACTTCAGTGGATCTTCTGGCTTGAAAACGGGAGCTGTGAATTGCAAAGATGATAGGGCTTGGCTGGAAACGGTGGCTGGCATGTGGAGACCTAATCTTTAAGTGGGAGATTGTTGGGTTGCATGTGGAGACTAGTTTGTGAACAGAAAATCAAAAAACCTGTGAGTTCGCTCGACATGCTCTCGATAGTGGGTTTGAGCGAATCTCAACCCGTGAGTTCGCTCGAGGTGCGCTCGACAATGGGTTCGAGCGAGACACAAACTCTAGTGCTCGCTCAAGCCACACTCGACACCCCACTCGAGCCAATGTTCATTGGTTGTTCACTCGAGGTGCGCTCGACATGCCATTGGAGTGAAGAATGCAATTTTTGCCAGATTAGGGTTTTCAGCGCCGTTTGTTATAAATATGTTATATTTGACTTGTTTTGTACGACATTTAGCATATTTTGAGAGAGAACAATTGACATATGAGTACATAGTTGAAATTGAGTGATTGTAATCTCCTTTGGTTAATAAGATTTTTACAGCTCTGTGGATGTAGATAATTTGTCGAGCCACGTATATTGTGTGTTATGTGCTTGATCATACTTGCTTTTACTTTAGATTGTCATCGTTGGTGTGTGTGTGTTTTGCACAACAAGAAGCCAAGTCTATAACCCGCTAGTCACCAAAACGACTGCTAAAGTCGCTGACTGCTAGGACAATATCTGAGCCATTAGACTATTCTTCAATGCTAACAACATTGGAGAACTTGTACCTTCATCATTGTTCTTCAATCTGAGATACTCATTCTTGTAATAACCAAACATATGATATTAGTGACATTTAACATTTTTCTTGTTAAATTTTTGAGCTGCCACTGGAATTACCTTTACTCTTTTCCGAAATTCTTTCCCTGGACCTACAACAAAAGGAACCTTTAACAAACAAGTCATCGGCTTGATCCTCCATACCTTTCACCCTCAATTTTGTTCTCAAATCCTTAGAATTCAAAGCAGATTTTACTTCCGCCGAGGAGATGGTTCCTCTACCATATAACTTCAAGTTTACAAAATTATCAAATAAAACTGGCAATGAACACAAGACAATTAAGGCTTGATCTTCATTATCAAGCTTAATATCAATATTCCTCAGATCCATAATGATTTTACTAAATTCATCTAGATGATTGAAAATAGGAGTACACTCCCTCATCTTGAGAGTGTATAATCGTTGTTTCAAATACAACCGATTGGTGAGTGACTTCTTCAAATACAAACTCTCAAGTTTCTTCCAAAGACTGGCAACGGTCTCTTCGTCGGCAACCTCTCGCAAGACTCCATCGAACAGAGACAACAAAATAGCACTGTGTTTTCTCTTCATCTTCTTTTGTTGATGCAGAAGGCTCATCCGACACCTTCTCTTCCAAAACTTTCGTCAAGCCTTGTTGTCGTAACAAAGCCCTCATCTTGATGCACTACAGGTTGAAACTATTTTGACCATAGAATTTCTCTACTTCAAATTTCGCCATAGCTATCTCTAGAACAAATATCTACCACACAACTCTCTGATACCAGTTTATCATGATGGATGGAGATCTAGAGACAAACTAAAAGTAGATTAGTAGAAGCAAATGAAAAAAATCTAACAATCATACAAGGAATACCAAGATTTAAGTGGTTCAGCTTGAATAATAGTTTACGTCCACTAATAGAGTAGATCGCAAGAAATTCACTATCAAGGATGAAGTTGCAAAGGAGAGGTACAACAAATCACTTCTTGTTCAATGCCCCAATACACCCAATGAGCTCAAGAAATGATACAAAGAGAATAAACAACAACCACTCGTTAATCTCAAAGACTCAATACACCCAATGAGTTTGGAATCACTCAACAAGGAGTTCTCTCAAATTTCTTCTTCAAAATCACCTTTCTCAACCTCTCTCTCATTTTTTGCCTTAACCCTCACAAATACAACATTTTGTTTATATAGTGAGGCACTATAAAATCTAATATGCATAAGTTCGCTTGAGCGAAATGTCAAGCGCGCATCGAATGAACAAATTGTTTGGCCTTCGCCCGAATTGTAACCGGGTAAAACCGGTTACAACTCGGGCGGGTATCTAGTTTATACCGGGTTGTAACTAGTTATCCGATTTTAACGTTTTAATTTTTTTTCTACAATATTTCATACGCGGAAAAATTTTAATGAGAAGAAAAATGGCACACTAAAAGTGCTAAAATAAGTACAAACATATACCAAAAAAATCTAAAAACAAAATTAAAAAAAAAAAAACCCTAAAAAATCTAAAAACATATACCTAAAAATTCTATTAAAAAAACTAAAAAATAGATCTAAAATCTAAAATAAATTCTAAAAAATTAAAAGTGTAAATATTAAAAGCCTAAAAAACAAACAATTTTACAGATATATACGATAATTATTCTTCTTGACTTCATAACCTTTTGCACATATACAATACTTTCTGTTCGTCAAAGATTTTCGTGTCATTGTTGCAACAGCGAGGTGGACATTCCTTCCAATTTTGTCACCTCGTAACTTCATTTGGAATTGTTGGAAATTAAGAAACATGTGCACATAGGAATTTTTAAACATAGAATTTACAGTTCAGAATTAAATAACTTGGATATAAAATACCTCAAACAAAACAAATCCAATCAATATGAACTTCCCAAAAGAAATTCACTCAATGTCTAACGTGAAAGTTATTATCTTGTAGTTTCTCTTGTTAGCACTAAGCCCAGAGGCTTTGCTGCTTCCTCAATTTTAGACATGAAGGTAGATAAGTCAAATTTCTATATCAGACCAATAAGCATGAAACTGCAAAAAAAAAAAAAAAGCATGTTGATGAGGATCAATTCTTTAAGAACTACTTATTAAGTTTGAAGCTCTCATATGGGTCAATAAAATAAAATTCACAAATATATGAAAGCAGCATGTAACAATTGAGATCATCAAACTCCACCCTGAACAAATAACAAAAATTATGATAGAGACACGGCAGCAGTACCAAAAGCTATCACTACGAGAGGCAATGATATTTCCCATTTATCCCATCACATTCATAACTACAATATTTAATAACAAAATATAAGTAAAATGAGATCACATGCATAAAGAAGACCCATCACATTCATGCAGAAACAAAGGAAAACAACTTAAAGATACCCTTCCTATTGTGGCAGATGGGCTTGAAATTTTCGTCTTTGTTGAATCTGTCATCTGGTGCAGCAAATATGTTCCCTTGGCTATTAATGTAGGGTCTGCACTCCCTCCAATTGCATACATATCCAAATGAGTTTAGTCATTGTTCACCACATGGAAGTACTCATAACTACATCTGCATATATATATGTGAAAGAATATGTTCAACACAACATGAAAATAAAGGGCATAAATGAATATTATTTACAATACAATAACTCCTACAACATCACCAACATAAACACTCCATAAAAGTTTTCTAGCATCGTCAGACTTCCCAATGTCAATAGCACCAAAGATTGCTCAGAAAGCATCACAAACCGCTAAGGGAAAGAAACCCAACCATAAGCTGGAATCATGACAACTCCACAAATGAAGCAATAGAAACACAGATCTAGCCAAAATAAAGAAACCCATTTCCTCATATCTAGCCAAACTGCATCCGGTTTTAAACACAAACACAAAAATCTCTATACAAATAGAGAGAGAAAGAGAGAGAGAGACTGAAATGAAATGAGTGTGTGCGTGTAGGCTAGGGGAACTTGGGAAGTAAATGGCAAGGTCTTAAAACAGCATCGTTTTCCATAAACAAAACGATGTTGTTTTATAACATTAAACAGATTTAAAAAAAAAACATTTATAGGTAATCGGTTCCATACCCGGTATCCGTAACTGGATCTGGGAATATATTACCTGCCCAGGTCCAATTCAGGCTGATCACTGGTCTGATTCACCTGGATTTCCGAGTTATGGACCTAATTGGAAAAAAAAAAAAAAACAGTCTGGATGCGCAACCCTACTTCTACTTGTGAATTATTTGTCGTAATCAATGTTTTTTTCGGAGCAATCCATAATTTCATTGTGCAGTCCAAGGTTTCGTTCAACGGGTATAGCATCCCTCATCCTTCAAAAAATCAAGATAATATTAGAGTGCAAACAATAGGTTAGATATGAGAATTCTCTTTACAACATTTTAGGAGTATGTTGATGAGTTTTATCCAAGAAAGTTATTATTTTTTATTCTAAATTTCATCATCCCTAATAACACCTATGGTGCCATTTAAGTGAAAGCCACTTAAAATGTGTCAAGTATGACAGTAGATGATAGAATTTAAGATGAAGAACAATATTGCTCGTTTGGCAAAATGCTTCCTTATCCCTTGGCCTATACCTAATATAGTGTTTTGTATGATAATATATCCTGCTAATGATTTTTTTTAACTGTTACAGAAATCTGTTTTAATTAGTTGGTCATGTTCCGCAAGGGATAATATTGCCCAATCACTTGTGGATTTGAGTCTATGAGAGCACTAGTAGTGGGCTAGCTAAAATCAAATTTTAGCCAAAGAATAACTAAAGTGCAAAATAAAGCTCAACATTGGGCTGGCTAAATGTATAGTAAATTTAACTCCAAATGAAAGGGCTAGCTAAAATTGTTGAGCTAAATGGGGTTAGCCAAATATTACTTTTAACTAAAAGATTGCATTTCCCACTGCTTCTCACTCCGGTGTGGTAGAAAAAATCAAACAAATAAACCCAGCTTTCTTCATTCTCAGACCATTGCAACACTTCTGGACGCAAAACCATTGCAAAAATGACAATTTTGGATGCAGACCATCACAACACTTCTTCATTCTCATCTAAATTTGCCAAAATCTGTCAACTTGTTCCTAGGTAAAGAAATTGTCAACTTAATTGTTTTCTGAAACAATATTTCAGTTTTTTTTTCTGCTTTTTTTGTGAATCTGTCAACTTCTTCTTCATTCTCATCTATTGTTGTATTCTAGAATCCTTGGTGTCTGCTGTTTGTACATTGAGAGAACTCTGCTGTTGATTACTTTTGGTTGGTGCAGTACTGCATGTGCTTTTTTGTGTTTGTGAAAATGCTCCATAGGATCACTGATTCTAATATACACACTCAAAGATAAGTGAAATTTCAATGTTATAAGACTAGTAGTGTCTACTTTACTGAAGGCTATAATGTCTATTGAGCTTTAATAATTCCGCAATTATAGAGTAATACAAAGATAATTAATTTCTTGTTGTTCTTAACCAATTTATGTGACAAACTATCTGTGCGTAATGGTTTATTTTTTTTCGCATAAAAATGCTTGAAATATAAAAAATCACATTTTTTTTTTTACTGAAAACAAATTAACCTTGGGACTATATGAACCATTATACCAACAACTGAAACTTAAGAAATCTGTTGATGTAATCTATTATTTTATACGAAAAGTATGGGTCTAAATTACCAGCTATGAGGGTTTTGCTTTCTGTCCAATTTTAGAGATGCGCCTAAGCTCTTGGGTTTTCTTCCTCATTTCGCTGCAAAATACACAGAATTAAAAAATTTAAAAAAAAAAGAAAAGAAAAAAAGAGCTTGTCAAATGAGAAATGGAAAGGCAGAAAAAGGTACCTCTGGTGCAAATAGACGATTAGATTGAAAATAGGAAGCAGCATCAAACATCTATGGACAAGAAGATGAAATTTCCCCTATTCTGCATTTCCATGTGTTTGTTTTGATGCATTTCCATTTTATAAGACAGTTTTTTAAGTTGTAAATTTTTATCAATTCTCACATCTCTTGTTAGGAATAGATTCATCCACTCACCGTGATGCCTACTTCACAAATCTTCTAAACAACAATGACTTTTTGATAAGTGGCACAACTGAGATTAATGGACAGCAACTCTCTCTACCTCGAGTTGAGATTATTGAGGTTGAACTGAGTGGACGAAAACCACAACGAGGTAATAATTTTACTAACGAGGAAGATTTGATGCTTGTAAAGGGATGGCTTGAAATTTCATTAGATGTGGTGCAAGTAAAAGATCAAAAGCACAAAATGTTATGGAAAAGAATTCATAAACATTTTGAGGAAAACAAAAAATTTGACTCTTTATGTAACTACTCATCTTTAATGAATCGGTGGCCGACGATTCAATAAGCGATAAATAAGTTTTGTGGTTACTTGGCACAAGTCGAGGGAATGCATTCAAGTGATTTTAACGAGTAAGACAATGTATGTTCTCCACCTTTTATTTGTGATTTGTTGGCATGCTAGTAATTTTTTAAAATTATCTTATGTAGTAACCATGGTGCTTTATGTATGTAGATTGGCAAAGCAAAGGTAATGTTGCCCATTAAGGATAAATGCCATCAATAAGATAGTATCTCATTACATAGTTATGACCATTAATAGTGTAATTAACAATCGGAGTAAGCCCTTGAGCAAGGTCAGAAAATATAAATGATCTGTCAAGCACATCTATTTAATTATATAAAAGCCAAGTTTTAACTTGCTGACTTGGCATTCAGTCCTTAAAAATAAGCTTAACAATCCATAAATTATCAGCACACCTTACAAACCAGCACACCTTTATTTGTAAATTCAGCATATTTACAAAGGTCAAGCGGTGCAATTGTCCAAGCACTCTGTTTTGCACCACCGAAACAGAGTAACATTTCCCCACCGTGAGCCACAACCAAGCCAACCCATGGCGCCAGACTTTGAAGAACTAAACGGCAATCGGTGGAAAAGATTTAGAGCACCACTTAAACGTCAGTCGGTGTAAAAAAAAAAAAATAAGAGCACCGCTTAGACGAATCGGTGCAATTGTCAACGTGCTCTATAATTTATTGTAAAGTTCGTCAAGATAGTTAAAATCAAATTGCCAAGCACTCCCATGTAGAGAAACAAGAATCAGATAAACCACTCCCAAGCACATTTCTAGACCTAAACCCGTGCCATAGAGAGGAGAGTTCCTTACTGAGAGATTGTTAAGTGAGGCAACAACCTGGGTGACTATCGACGGCGGCACGACTGGGAGTGGCTTACAGTTTATTTCTCAAACTCATACAAACATAGACTATAACAAGCATGGGGAGAAAAGGAGGGAGAGCGAACTGTCATTCATGGCGGAGAGAGTGAGAGCATAGAGAGAGAGAGAGAGAGAGAGAAGCAAAGGCTTGGGGGTGGCGTGGGGTGCCCGATGGCGCTGTCTATGCAAGTGGCGACGTCAAGGTGGGGCTGGCAACGTGACTCACGGTGGGGAGAAAATTCCTCTGTTTTCAGTGGTGTAAAACAGAGCACCTCTCCAAAGTTTTGCGATGGCTGGCACGGTGGCGTGGGCAGCTTTGTGGAGTATGTTGTCATTGCAAGGTAGGAACCTCTCTACCATAGTAGCAACCATAGAAAGTGAGAGATTGAGTGAGATAGCAAGCGAGAGATTGAGAGATGGTTTTGCTGAAGCTCCAGAAACGGCTCGCAACAAGTGTTCTCAAGTGCGGTCGAGGCAAGGTCTGGATCGACTCAAATGAAGTCAATGAAATCTCCATGGCCAACTCTCGCCAAAATATAAGAAAGCTGGTTAAGGATGGTTTCATCATCAGAAAGCCAACCAAGATTCACTCATGTTCTCGAGTCCGCCACATGAAGGAGGCTAAGAGGAAGGGACGCCATTCTGGATATGGTAAGCGTAAGGGTACAAGGGAGGTAAGGTTGCCTACCAAAGTGCTATGGATGGGGAGAATGTGTGCGCTCAGGCGGTTACTCCGAAAGTACAGGGAATCGAAGAAGATTGACAAGCACATGTACCACGACATGTACATGAAGGTGAAGGGTAATGTTTTCAAGAACAAGCGTGTCCTGATGGAGAGCATTCACAAGTCCAAGGCTGAAAAGGCGAGAGAGAAGAATTTTTCTGATCAATTTGAAGCGAAGCGGGCAAAGAACATTTGCGAGAAGGGAGGAGCGATTGGCCCAGGGACCAGGAGAAAAACCTAGTGCGGCTCCACCAGCTTCTACACCTGTAACTGCTTCTCAACCTACTCAGACAACTAAGAAATCCAATAAGTGAGACCGAAATGAAGAGCACCGACGAATGTATGACTGTCGATGGCCCATGTGTCTTCGCTTACTGGTCTAGAGTAGTTTTGACGAGTCTGTTTGCTATTTGTTTGTTTTGGAACTTAGTTTATATCCTAGATACAAGGAGACTTGATGTTTTGGTACTTAGTTTAATTAATGCTTACTTTATTATGCCGATTGGTTCTTACGGTTTGAATTTGAGTTAGTTCGAAAGGCCTCTATGTTGTTTTCTTAATACACGGACAAATGTCCAACAAATTTGCATTTCCTTAAAAAGAAAAAAAAAGGTAAGTGGTAGGAAAAACCCTAGAGATGGACAAGGAGAGACATACGTGCTTGGGAGTGCTTAGTTGCTGCGGTGCTCTGTTTTTCTGGGGCTAAAACAAGAGCATCCAGTTCTTCTTCATCCATGGTTTGTTGCACATGTGAAACAACACCAATATTCTCTACCTTCCATGTTCGTCCCCAGCTCTCTATGGACCAACAAGACTTCTGGGCAAAATCAAAACAAGTACTGCCCTTTTTTTTTCTTCTCTCTCTGTTTTTATTTTTTTAACAAAACACTTTTAATTTGTTTTAGGTTTAAACTGATAAAAAAATCCTTTAAATAATATTTTCTATTTTACATTTGTTTTTATATTTTAAAATTGAAGTTTAAATCGGATTATTGCATGGGATAAGTACACCGTTTGCAAGCAATGCAAGAACCAAATCATTTTGATGATAGTATCGGCCGCTGAGCTTGGGAAATGTGGCGGCTTATTGAAGAAGCCTACCGTTGAGAATATGACGCTTGGAATAAATTGTTAGGCACTTTTTTTAAGTACCCCATTATTAATGAATTTATTATTTTAATTAAGACTTTACGATCTCCATCGTAGTTGAATAAATTGTTAGGCAGCCTGGAAGGTGCAACCCTCGCACACCCTAGTAAAAAAATGGTTAAATTTGGATAATTGAAAGCAATGAATACGCAAGTATTTGATTGATGGTTTTGTTTTACTTCTTGATTTGGTTGGTAGGTTTGCTGGTTTTAATGTCCATCTTTTGTGGGTTGTATAAGGTTTTAGTATTAGACGGATGCGTATGTTTCAGTAAACTCAAGCTACACAGGAGATGGTGGAGGATAGAAGCTGTGGAGAGTGGATCGGCTCTGCAATGTTTTGGTTAAAAAGAATTTTGTATTCGGATATATACTAAATCCCATTTTATAACCTACATATTCGGATATATTCAAATTTGGATATATTTTACAATTACTTCTCTATGAAAATCCGCGCATTGCACGGGTTATAGGCTCGTTTATATCATTATGAGATCCTGGTAATCCAAAAAAGCATGCCAAATCCATAGATTATAAGAAGCCACTACTTCTAAAATAATTGTTGGTTCGTGGATATAACCAGAGTACATATCATGCTAAGCAGTTGGGCAATTCTTCCACTTCCAGTGCATATAATCAATGCTCCCTAACATACCTGAAAATCCACATTTCTCACCAACTATGAGCAGTCTAACAATGTCATGTTAGGTTTCCTTAAGTACTATTCAGAAAAAATTGAAACAACTGCTTTGACAAATATTTTTAGGCTTCTTAATGCGGTAGTCTCTCCAATCTTCAAATATTCATCCATAAAATCAGCCATGACACCATATGCAAATATCCTCAGAACAGCTGTTATTTTTTTAAGGGAAGAAAAACCAAGCCTTCCAGAATTATCTCGTCTTTGGACAAAATAAGGTTCATGGGCTTCTACCGCAACTTGGATACGAAGAAATAGAGAACGACTCATTCGAAACCTCCTTCGAAAATATTTGTGAGGATAGATTGGAGGATCAGCAAAACAGTCGCGAAAAATATTTTGGTGGGCTTGCAATCGATCGCGCCTTATGAATTTACGCGAGTTTTTAAAAGAACCACGTAAGCTTGATCCTTCTTCTTCCAAAACAAGTTGTCTCATTATCTCAAATTTTTCGTCAGAATCTGAATCGATAAGTATCATTTTGTGAAAAAGTGAACGATCCATTGAGAGAAAATGAAAAGAAAAGGTTTCACAAGGACACTTGAGTTGAAGTGAATGAAATTGTTGATGAAATGTTATGTTTTATAGTAGAAGAATATAACCGTTGAAGAAATATAGCCATTAGAAAATATAACCGTTGGAGAAATATAGCTGTTAGAATATATAGCCGTTGGAGAAATAAAACCGTTAAAAAATATAACTGTTGGAGAAATTCAAATTCCACCGGTGATACTAGTGGAGAACCGAACCATTTGGCATGGCCGCCGCATAATGAATTTTCTATTGGCCTGCATGGTCCTTGGCTTTGTCATTTCTTGGCTTTTTCACTTTAAAATACTAACATGAGTTCAGTTCTGGATATATATATACTTCACCTCCACTTATGCCTACTTGCCCCCCAGTATTTAGAATTGCTATGGAAGGTGTATGTGATGTATAATTACAAAAGTTTGTGTGTGCCATTCAATTACACTTCTTGTAATTTTTGAAAATGAAACAGCAATCCTGTTGTATTTATTTGTCTCTTTTCATAATGTTGAGAATGTACATATGAAACACGATTTGACAACCATTTAGCAGTCCAGAAGATGCTTCCTGTGCTCAATATTGCACTTTCCAGAGAATGCTCCAGCACAGGCAAAACATCAGGGGAAAGAGGAGAAATTTTCTCTTCGTTCTATCGTCTTAAGTCACATCGAAGTGATGTAGTGATATCATATTTTAGAAGTATTTCTACTTATGTAGTTGACTTACAAAAATCACTTAAAATGTATCACATTGGTCGGGAATATTGAGAAGTATAGAATTCAAGATGAAGATTAGTATTATTCCAACAGAAAATTGCCAGCAAAGTCTGACAGCAATCTCAAACAGTATCCACTGTTTGAGGGGACAATGGATGCTTAAGGCCTTGTTTGTTTTTAAAGATGAGATGAGATAAGATTAAAGTTGAAAAGTTGAATAAAATATTGTTAGAATATATTTTTTAATATTATATTTGTTTTGGGATTTGAAAAAGTTGAATTGTTTATTTTATTTTGTATGGGGATTTGAGAAAGTTGTAATAATAGGATGGGAGGTTTTTAAAGTTTTTAAAGTTTTAGGTTTTGGTCTTGAAAACAAACAAAGAAATCTCAAACAGGAAAAACACATCTGCTGTTCCTTTCTTACCTCGCCTAGTGGATGCTTTGAGGGGAGAAGTTTCCCACTCAACATAAATTGTATGGTAGAAAAATAAGCAATTAAGGTCTACTTAAATTATCAAAGGGAGAAGTTCCGGCCTGGGTTTGACCTGGGCTAGCCAGGTCTGGGTTTCGGCCCGGATTTAAAACTCTGGTTTTGGTTCGGGTATATCCAGATTCCCGGCCGGAATCTGGATGAACAGTCCTCAGCCAAATTGTCACAAACAACAGAACAAGATGTAAACTTTGGGGGTTTCAAAATGTAAATTCTTGATTTAATCTAGTCTGTTCAACTACAATGATAATCAAAAGTAACATTAATGAGGCTGCAAATCAAAAGGTTTGATTTTCATTCATATCCCTATCCAACACTTTCAGTACTATAGTAACCATATATATCCTCGGATTTTCTCACATTGTAAAAGAAACAGCCTTGTCAAGAGTGTTTCTTACATGCTGGCACATGATCATCAGATCCTGGCATGGATCTTTCAATACCTCACCCTCTAGAGCACCTGGAAAACTCCATAGCAAGAACCTAAAATCATCAAATTCACATAAGCTGCATAGCCACCTTAAGACCCAGTTCTTCACAGGAACACATGCAAAGAAAATCATGTGAGAAACAGTAAATTACAAAATATTTAGCTCTCGTCGTTTTCTGCAGTGTGTAATTGAAGTACTAGTGAGAAAACGTGTGAACACTTCATACAGCTTTGATCCCAACTACTTGGGGTTGCATAGATTTATGTTTGCTTAAGTACATGCTTGGGCCAGATCAGAGCACTAGTAGTGGGCTCAATATTTTATGTGGAGCATGTTATTTGATGTTGTGAAAAGTGGCTAGCTAAAATTTGCAAAAGTGGATTTCTTAGTCAAATTTTGGCTAAAATTTGTTGAGCCCACTACTAGTGCTCTGATCTGGCCCAAGCATGTACTTAAGCAAACATAAATCTATGCAACCCCAAGTAGTTGGGATCAAAGCTGTATGAAGTGTTCACACGTTTTCTCACTAGTACTTCAATTACACACTGCAGAAAACGACGAGAGCTAAATATTTTGTAATTTACTGTTTCTCACATGATTTTCTTTGCATGTGTTCCTGTGAAGAACTGGGTCTTAAGGTGGCTATGCAGCTTATGTGAATTTGATGATTTTAGGTTCTTGCTATGGAGTTTTCCAGGTGCTCTAGAGGGTGAGGTATTGAAAGATCCATGCCAGGATCTGATGATCATGTGCCAGCATGTAAGAAACACTCTTGACAAGGCTGTTTCTTTTACAATGTGAGAAAATCCGAGGATATATATGGTTACTATAGTACTGAAAGTGTTGGATAGGGATATGAATGAAAATCAAACCTTTTGATTTGCAGCCTCATTAATGTTACTTTTGATTATCATTGTAGTTGAACAGACTAGATTAAATCAAGAATTTACATTTTGAAACCCCCAAAGTTTACATCTTGTTCTGTTGTTTGTGACAATTTGGCTGAGGACTGTTCATCCAGATTCCGGCCGGGAATCTGGATATACCCGAACCAAAACCAGAGTTTTAAATCCGGGCCGAAACCCAGACCTGGCTAGCCCAGGTCAAACCCAGGCCGGAACTTCTCCCTTTGATAATTTAAGTAGACCTTAATTGCTTATTTTTCTACCATACAATTTATGTTGAGTGGGAAACTTCTCCCCTCAAAGCATCCACTAGGCGAGGTAAGAAAGGAACAGCAGATGTGTTTTTCCTGTTTGAGATTTCTTTGTTTGTTTTCAAGACCAAAACATAAAACTTTAAAAACTTTAAAAACCTCCCATCCTATTATTACAACTTTCTCAAATCCCCATACAAAATAAAATAAACAATTCAACTTTTTCAAATCCCAAAACAAATATAATATTAAAAAATATATTCTAACAATATTTTATTCAACTTTTCAACTTTAATCTTATCTCATCTCATCTTTAAAAACAAACAAGGCCTTAAGCATCCATTGTCCCCTCAAACAGTGGATACTGTTTGAGATTGCTGTCAGACTTTGCTGGCAATTTTCTGTTGGAATAATACTAATCTTCATCTTGAATTCTATACTTCTCAATATTCCCGACCAATGTGATACATTTTAAGTGATTTTTGTAAGTCAACTACATAAGTAGAAATACTTCTAAAATATGATATCACTACATCACTTCGATGTGACTTAAGACGATAGAACGAAGAGAAAATTTCTCCTCTTTCCCCTGATGTTTTGCCTGTGCTGGAGCATTCTCTGGAAAGTGCAATATTGAGCACAGGAAGCATCTTCTGGACTGCTAAATGGTTGTCAAATCGTGTTTCATATGTACATTCTCAACATTATGAAAAGAGACAAATAAATACAACAGGATTGCTGTTTCATTTTCAAAAATTACAAGAAGTGTAATTGAATGGCACACACAAACTTTTGTAATTATACATCACATACACCTTCCATAGCAATTCTAAATACTGGGGGGCAAGTAGGCATAAGTGGAGGTGAAGTATATATATATCCAGAACTGAACTCATGTTAGTATTTTAAAGTGAAAAAGCCAAGAAATGACAAAGCCAAGGACCACGCAGGCCAATAGAAAATTCATTATGCGGCGGCCATGCCAAATGGTTCGGTTCTCCACTAGTATCACCGGTGCTGCTGAGGTTGAGGCTGAAACAGTAGCATTATTTGCCTCATTTCTTTGCATACTGGCAACATTGAGTGCAGTGGCACCACAGATCTCACAGGTCCTGAAAATATAGATATTTTTATTAGTGGCAGAAATTATCTGAAAATGAAACAAAACTATCAGTTACTGAATTTTTTTAAGGCATATGAAGAAAAAAAAGGAAAAAATGAGGTAAGAAGCAGGTTTCAAATCTAAAGGACAGCATCAAGCTCTGGATTACTGCTCTATTATGTACATTCAATTCAACTTACCAAAGCATTTATGAACTTATCTCTTGACAATATTTCGAAAGATAAGGATGCTATCTTGAGGGAAACTACACCAAGTACCAATCCTTTGCAATATGACCACTGAACTACCAAAGTCGCAATTTATCCCCTTGTCCTGATCAAACCATTAAGATGGACGAAAAGTAATCGACGTGGCATTTAAGGGGAAGGAGTGGGTGGATTCAAAAGTAGTAGTAGTTTGAGGGATAAAGTGACAAATTTTTTAGTAAGTAGAATACAGTGAAAACTGTGATAGTGCAGTGGTCATATTGCAAATGAGTGGTAGGTTGAGGGGTAAAAATGGAATTTTTACCATCTTCAAACAAGAATAGGAAACTTGGACTGCATTCAAGTTATTCTTGTTCTAGAAATATGTGTGTATGTATGTATGTATGTATGTATGAATTCAAATTATATTTGTTATAAAATATGATACCAGGGTTTACAAAAATTACAACACAGTCAAGAGGGATTTAATTGGGTGTTTTATCAAGTCATGACAGCAATATTTGCTTCCATTACAATTATCATTACATAATGGAAACCATCCAGTTCTGTAAATAATACAGTTCTCTTGTCTACATCCTGACATCTCATGTACTTGGGCTAGGCCTACTTATATTTATCAATAAAATTTTTGTTTACCTATAAGAAAAAACAATACAGCAACCATGCTCATCAATTGCTTTACACACTCCATCGCAATTGCTAATTTATGTCATAAAAACTATCAGCTAACACCTCACCAACTGCGCTCTGGTCAATAGATTTGCAGTCATGCCATGCAACTCATACAAACTTTGAACACTCGCAAGCTTCTCCACTTTCCTATTAGCAATTTTAAACACCTTGATTTACCAAAATTGCAGATGGTTTTAAACAAACACTAGCTGCATAGCATATTGCACTACATGGGCAACACAGCCTGGAAATATGCATACATATGTAATTGATTAACAATGAACAAGAGTAGTGTCTGCACACCAATTGCCAATATTTCTTTTCTTTTCTTTTTTTTTCTCAAAGTTAGTCATCTTCTGTCCATACTTGATGGATTGCATTTATTTTTTTTTTTAAACGACTTGTCAATCGATTCATCACCTATCAAAGCACAAACAATATCTATTCGAACCGCCTTTACTTGTATGAGTACATCTTGGTTCATTCCTACATAATTAATATAAAAAGAAATTGAAGTTGGCGTAACCACCAGGATTGTGAACAGGAGTTCTTATCTCAGTACTTGGCACAGACAAAAAAGGCAACAGAAAATGAAAGCAAACACAAATCAAATAGTTGCAGGAATTCCATGAGAGGACACCCCCAAGACTTTTTTTTATCTGTATAACTTTACTTTTTCCTCGACAACGGAGAGAGTGGATGGATGAAACCTACTTGTCATTCGTTTATTGGCAAAACCTCCTAAATAGAGTGTGATTGTCTCCAAATTAGAAGTCTCAACTAATTTGCAGATTTCAGTTAATTTTCTCAATCTTCTATGATTACAAGATGGTTATAGAAGTTGTTTGTCTTTCTCACAGCGAAAATATGAGGAATAACGTGCATTCAAATTATGGTGTCGCGCACACGTGTCCCTTAAACACGCTTCCCCTCCTTCGCTGTGCTCGTCCTCCCCCGAGGAGGAACAAGTGTCTCACTCCGTATGAGCTGCATACGAATTAGAGCTCCCCCTCTGCTTTTTAGGGTGATGGGGAAGCCTCATATTCCACAGCTCTAGAGATGTGAGGCTAGCTCAGCCATTCGTGCGTATCTTGGGATACTCACTGCTGACCTCCACTCCTCAAGCTAACTGCCAATATTCCAAAGCTAATTCCTGATTGTCAATTGCTTCATCGATTGTGGCTTAGCTTAAACTGAACCATAACCTTAAGCTACAATCAACAAAAGCAAGAAACTGAAAGCCTGTTTGCTTAACTTATTGATTTTCAAAGCACCTTGCATACCCTTTGGGGAGATGAAGTGGAGAGGAAGGCAGCTCTTGATTAATATACATATTTCCATATAATATTAACCTAAAGCAAGGACTATTCAACATGGAAGATGATGGCAAACCTGGAAGAAAACAAGTAGTTTAACACATCCATAGAAGCAGAAATCAATGCACCAGAGTCAAATGCATTTGGACTTTCTGAAGTCAATCCCCAAAGAAAGGTCACCATGAGAAGCCTCATATGAGTTCTGAACTTGAAAGAACCTATTGTCCATAATGTTAAGTTTTATTTTGGAAAACTCTTTCTATGTCATTTAACTTGCCACTAAAGAGGTAAAAGGATAATCGTAAACAACAGAACTTGAGTTAGGTAGCTACAACGCAGTTTAATGAGCTCCACGAGTGGGATGTTTTAAGGACTCTTTATAAGGTAAACAGGAAATGTCCAAATATGGGAGCTGTATCTGTATTATATTAATTAAGACTAGAACTTCTGCTCTCTATGTTTTATCCCTCTTCCCTCCCGTTTTAAAACCTCTCCCACAACATTCCCCCACCACCCCCAAACTGTCAAAGGAACCTCTCTTTGAAACCAAATCCCCCTCCACTCTACTTTCCTCCCCCTTCCCTTATCTCTTTTACCATTTTCTTTCCTTTTTTCATTGTTTTCCTCTTTTTGTGTTAGAAGTTAGAACTTCAGACCACTATTGACTCAAACACCCCCACACCGATGGAACCACTTCCACTTCAGCTTCCACCTCCCATTTCCACTGGTGCATGTGCATGACCATCATGCCCCACCTCATTTTCGTGCTCTCCTCTCCTTTGACCAGATTTTGGAATAACAGCATTGTTTGGCTGGTCGCTGACTTGTTTTCCTCCACTTGCCTCTCCCCCACTGTCCTCTCCACTTTCCATTGCAAACACTGAGCGAGAACGGTAGGGGCGCACAAACAATGTTGTTGCGCGGGATGCGATTCGCCAAGCTGGGGGAAACAACGCTGTCCTGGCCCCTACCGGATTAGGAATGCAAAGGCCTTTCCTTCAAAAGGAGACCCAGAAAAGAAAGAGCTATGCTATTGACCAACCCTTTTTTAGTGACTTTGAATCAATAGGCCTCTCCTTTTTTCTCATTTTGTTTGAGGCGGGCCAAATAGAGAATGAAATGCGGAAATGAGGAACGGTTCCAAACCTTGTTTTAGGCTTAAGGCTGCTCGCCCTACTGAAGCACCAAAGGCTTTTGGGGCTTACACCTCCCTCTTACACGACCTAAAAAAGGCTTTCAGTAGCACCCCAACATCGACAGCCACGTGCCGTCCCATTGATCTGGCAACCCACTGATCCACCATCCCACACCGGCACATGTGCAGATGCAGCCCAGGCCTATCTAGCGGCACTCCTAAGGGTTTTCTTCCCTCTCCGAGAAGCAAGCTCCGGTCCTCTCTTTATGTCTGAAGTGGACATCCATTCTAACTTCTTCTCCAGAGGATGAGGGTGTGGAAAGCTCTGTCGGATGCTCTAAAGCAGTCGAGTCCTGTGATACATCACCTATTGCAGCTTTCAGACACAACACGGCAATCACTCAGTAGGATCATATCACAATTGACCTTTATGGCAGCTCACTCAGTTCACCAAAGAAATATAGATCTGAACCAAACTTTTAGCTCTATTGCCCTTTTAATTTTTAATTCTATGCACCGTATTAGCTGTCAGAGTGGGATTTGTTGGGGCTCACTACCCCCACCTTTTGTATTTCTCTTTTTAATTAATGCATTGTTACTTATAAAAAATAATAGCATTAATGGTCCTTGTAGATTACAAGTTGAGAAATCAAATTGGACTCTGCTTGTGATAAGAAGAGAAGTCAAATAGATAGAATGGAACTATTTCCCATATTGTTTACTACTTGATTCTAATATTCCCATATGGTAAATATTCGAATCAAGTAGTAAACAATCAATGCTACCATCTTTCAATTGAATTTTCACTCTCTATGAAAGACTTGCCTTGTTTGTGTATTGGAGTATTCTCAAGTATTCTCAGATATTCTCAAATATTTCCTTCCCAAACATCACTCAAAACACAAAACACTTTTCAATTTCAAATCTTCAATTTTTTCATCTAATTATTACTTAATCATTACAACTTTCCCAAGCTTACAAACATAACACAAAAAAAAAAAAAAAAACTTTTTCTAATTTCAAAACAAAAATAATATTCAAACAATTTTTTAACATTATAATATTTTTATTCAACTTTTTCTCTCTCCTTTCCCAAAACCCAATTAAACATCTTAACTCAAATCATTTCACTATTCACAAACCATTTCACTACTAGTCACAAATATTCTAAGATATTCGAAGTGTCGAAACAAGCCCTTAGTATTTTAATTGTCTATCTTTCCCAGAAAAGTAAAGATATGCATTTACTTCTAGTTTTATTGATCATAAGACCTCAACCCAGTTTTTCTGTAAAAATCCAAGTTTCTAAACCTAAAGGCTAAAATTTTGATATCAGCGTCCCCGTACCCCTCTTTGTTTGGTTACTTGTAGCATGACAGGAGTGTGAAACAAATCGAGCCAACACTATTTCAGGCTTTCATCAATTCAAATAATAAAAAAATCACCATCACTAACCAAAATTATTCTAATAGGCTTGTTTTGTAGAGATTTTATTCATCTTGAGCCACACGGTATTGCTAAAAAAAAAAAAAGTTTCAATCGTTCATATCCTTCCTTTCCTCTTCTCAGCAATCAAACAGAAACAAAAGAAGAAAATTATACAGGCAGCAATAGCATACCCACAAGTAAACAAAATACAGAAAAAAAGAATCCCATGATTCCATATTTATCACCACTACTCACAAAAAGCAGATACCAACAAATGGATATTCAGAATTTCCCAAAAAGCACCCATCATTAATGAGCAATCACATACAGAAACAAACGACTTTCATGAGCTAGTTAAATGAGAAAATTTCGAGGCTTTTACTCACGTGTTTCCCTTGATCTTGAACCACGTCTCAGCACATTGCTTGTGGGCAGCACCCAAATCACCTTTACAAGCACACCCCAACTCAATTAGCACCCCGGCCTCTATACCATCCTCCAAACCCAAATGGCAAATCCTACAATCTCTTTTAACTTTACCCAAATGCTTCTTCAACTCCTGAACCCCACTCTCCAAGTCGTCTTTAAAAAAACAGTCTGACCCAGAGGAATCCCTCTGAGAGTCCAGCACACCTTCAATCTCCAACGGCGAGTGCCACGACTGGTCGCCGGAGTCGCCGGAGATTGAAACGCCACTGCTACCTGTGACAGAATGACGATAACGGGAGCGACTCGCAGTGCCTGCGTCAACATGGGGCCCCTCCACAGTTGCCATTGTGTAGAGTGAAAGGTCATGAATTTGGGAGAGAAGCCATGGAAAAGCTTAAAAGGTGGAGATTTCCTTCTTAAAGTGTATAGGCCATTAGAGATCAAAGGAGTCAAAGAAGGAAGGAGGTGCTTGGGACTGAGATCAGATGGTGAGGTTGGACAATTGCAGCAGGTGGTGTGGTTTTTGTTTGCTCAACTTTATCAAATATCAAAGGTCTTTTTCTCTTTGCTCCATTTGCTCTCTACATATCTGTGTGTGAGTTTTTGAGCAGTGTTGGTGAAAAGGAAATGCTGGCAATTGGCAAACTGTGGGGCAGAGTGCTAAAAGATAGTTTTGTTTTTTGTTTTATTTTTTTTCCCCTAAGCTTCTAGTGGATGAATCGATCATAATTGTTTTATATTTTTTTAATTATATAAAATTTTAAAAATTTTAGTACTTTTTAAATTATACGAATATCATTATCCTTGACATTATATGAAGAAATATGGCCCTTCTCAATAAAATCATCTCTCAATTTATAATTGCTTGATTTTTGCTTTGAGTTTTGTTTTGCATGAAGCTTTTTGCTATATTTGTTAGATGCTCCCCCACTGTTTATGCTAGTTTTTTCTTTAATTTTAATATAATTGTTTTCAAATCTTTTTTCCAAGTCAAATGAGATCAGTGTCCAAAGTTATGAGATTTTATTCAGCTTCAATATCCACTCAATTCAATTGAACAGATGGCATGTAATGCCCTACATTTATTACGTTTTAATGGTTGAAATGTCATAGAGATGTACTTTCTTTTTTTTTCTAATCAAGCATATTATATATTAAGCATACTACAATAGTTCATGGTAGATCTTTTCCACTATCAATATACAGAAAATATTTAGATATTTTATCTAAGGGTAGGCATCCAAATTCAAGATTTGTTGCCGCTCATTGTGCCACTGAGTGTGCGCATTGATTTTGCAATCGATGAATTTTTGCTAACTTCCATCCTTTGTGGTTTTGGAGGATTTGTTGGATGTCTGCGATGATGGAAGAGACTTGCCAGAACATGGAGGAATCAGCACTTGCTATTGTTGAAATGACATTTTGGGCATCATCTTCAATGATTGCTAGGTTCTGACAATTTTTCATTTTGTGAGCAAGTAAAGCTGCTGAAGCTTCTGCTACTAGTAGGTTTGATGATTGTAGTTTTTCTGTTATGATTTATAGAATATCTTCTACATGATTTCTTCTTACCACCGATGCCACTAAGAAATTATTTCTAATTGTTGCATCAAAAGAGAAGCTTTGAAACTATATAGGGGGCACCCAAATTTCTTCTTTCCTATTTTGCTTCTTGTCCCATGCTTCTTTGTATTCTTCATAAATGTGGTTCAATAGGCTATTTGCTTTTTCCAAAGATATAGGGTTGTGATTATGGACAACCTCATTCCTTTGTCTCCATATGAAGTTAATGATAATTACTGCAAAAAGTTGAAAATGATGCACTTCCTTGTCTCTCAACCCCAATGTTTGCTCTAGATATATGATCCCTTTGATCCATTCTGATATGGAGATAATGGGTAGATTTGTTAAATTTAATGGACAACTGCTTTGTTGCTAGAGAATGCGAGTTATTGGACATTCTACGAAAAGATGTATTAGAGTTTCTTCTGCTTGGCTGCACATTGGGCATTCTATTGATTCAAATTGAGAGACAATTTTACTAATTCTTTCTTTGGTGGGAGGATATTTCAGAGTAGCTTCTAGAGTTGTAACTTATGTCGTTCGTGGATTTTTAATCTCCAAAGAGGCTAAAAAAGCTCCATTATAGTATCTTGCATTTCAGGGCCCTGGCTTATGAGTGTTTCATGGCAGGCAGTCTTTACTGAAAATTTCGCACTGCTATTTGGCATCTATACTATTCTGTCTTGTCCCTGTGAGATTGTTGGCAATGGGATTTTTCGTATTTCTGTGACGCTTTCCTGATAAAAGAGGCTTTGCCTTTTTGTCGTATCCCATGATCTTGGATTGCTAATAATTAATTCTGAAACTGTAATAGATGGGTAGATTTGGTCCATACCTTGAATCGGCTTTAGTTTGAAGTTTTCTATAGAGGGAATCTATGGTTCTAACCATATGTTGACTGAGAGGCCATTTTGAATTTGGTAGCATCTTCCTTTTCTGATAATGTCTCTCATCTTTAGAAAACCTTTACACATGTTGGAATCTGACAGCTTTGGTTTAGCATCCTAGAAATTCTTATTTCGAAGATATTTTGCCTTAAGAGTTGGATACCACAGGCCATGATGTCCTTCACTTAGTTCCCATTCGGTTTTTGCCAGTAGCGCTTGATTCATATTTTCCATCAATTTGAGTCCGAGTCCACCTAATTTTTTTGGTAGACATATGGACTTCCATGATTTTAGTGTCATATTGTGAGCTTTTTCTTTTGGAAATCCCCACCAAAAGTTCTTGAAGCTTGTATCAAGTGCTTTACATACCGACTTCGGGAGTTGAATGGAGCTCATATGGTAGGATGGGATAGTGCTTGCCACAAATCTTATCAGCATTGTTCTTCCAGCTTGTGATAACAACTTCGTCTTCCAACCTTCCAATTTTTCCTCACTTTTCTTAACAGTTCTTTGTAGCTCTCCTTTTTGCTTCTTCCGAAAAAGGTTGGTAGGCCCAAGTATTTTATTTTTGCTGAGGATGCTTTGTAGGTCAGCCAGATATATGATTACTTGGGTTGTGTTTCTAGTGATGAAGATGGAGGATTTGTTCATGTTGACTTTTTGTCCAGTCCATTGCTGATATTTCGTTAAGCTTTATGAAATAACTTGAGCATTTCGTTCTGTGGCTTTTGCAAAAATAATTGTGTCATCCGCGAAGAGTAGATGTGAGATGGGTGGACTGTTCTGACTGATTTTTACTCCTTCAAGTTTTTTTTGTGCTTCTGCCTTTAGCAATATTCTTGAGAGGTCTCTATGACTAGTATGAAAAGGTAAGGCAACAGTGAATTTCCTTGTCTAAGACTTCTTTGAGTTTTGAAGAAACCACATGGTGTGCCGTTTATGAGTATGGAGAAAGTTTCTGTTGTCACACATTCTTTTATCAAATTTATTCCTTCATGGTTGAAACTCAACGCTCTCATTACCTTGAAGAGAAAATCTCATTCCACTTGATCAAAAGTCTTTTCTATGTCGAGCTTGATAGTCATTAGCCCTTTTTTTCCTGCTTTCTTTTTTAGGTGGTGGAATAGCTCATGCGCAATGATGGTATTCTCTTTTATATTGCGGCCTGGGACAAAAGTTGTTTGAAGTGGGGAAATAATGTTTGGTAAGAAGGGCTTTAAACAATTTGTCAATATTTTGTGATGATTTTGTGGCTGACATTTGTAAGGCTTATTGGGCGATATTGGATTTAGGTATTTGGATTTGGAATTTTTGGAAAGAGGGCTATGTTAGTGTGATTCAACTGCTTTAAGAGCTTACCGCTTCTGAAAAAAATTTGGATTGCTTGGACCACCTACTTTTTAATGATCATCCAATAATGCTTGTAGAAAAGAGCCATCATTCTATCTGGGCCTGACGCTTTGTGGCTTGGGATTTGTCTTAATGCATTTAGTATTTCTTCCTCACTTGGTATCTCCTTGAATCTTTCATTATCATATTCTGAGATTTGTTTATCAAAAAAAATTTCTAGTTGTTTCGAGATTTGCAGGTTTGATGAAGTATATATGGATCTAAAGTGACTTATAAATGAAGATTCAATAATAATAGAATCCAATGTCCAGTTACTTGGTCCCAGTTTGATAGAGTTGATGGCGTTTCTTCTTCTTCAGTTTGTTGTTGTGAGATTATAGAACTTTGTATTTAGATCCGTTGAGGTGAGCCATGTGATTCTCTATTTTTGCCGCCACAATATTTCTTCACTTTCTCTTTGCTTGTGTAATCTTCGTTGCACTGCTCTTTCTCTTTCTTGATTGTAAGGTGTCATTTGGAAGCTTTGTATTTCAAGCAGCTCTTTTTCTAGTTCTTGTATATTTTCCTGAATGCATCCAAAGTGTCTTGTTGCACCTTTTCATAGCTTTTTTTGTTTCTTTGATTTTCTTGCATAAGATATAGGCCGAATTTCCTTGGTAATTAGTATCCCATGCTTCTTTTATGATTTGATGGCGGAGTGGTTCTCTAATCCAGAATTCCTCAAACTTGAAAGACGATGCTCTTCTATGGTTCATTGTGGTATTTAGTAATAATGGGTGATGGTCTGATGCTAATGATGCTAAGTGTTGCAATTTTGCATCTGGGAAGAACAATCTCCAATCTTTGTTTGCTATTACTCGGTCAAGCCTCTCTCTAATAAGTGCTCTTCCATATCTATTGTTCAACCATGTGAAGTTTGGGCCTGTATAACCAATGTCTATTGATTGAGCTGCATTATTGCATATTTTATATATTTAAAACCAATATATATTTAATTGTTTTATTATTTTATCATTGGTTTTAGATGGAAAAAATGATTAAGAGACATAAATCCAAGTTGTGAATTAAATTGATTAAAAGCATAGTTTATGCTTGATTTTATAACTTGTGATTTATTTGGGCAATAATTTCGCAATAATTTCTTCACATGCACAACACACTTTTATTTTTCATCTAGTTTAATTTTATTTATTTTAGTTTCTTTGTCTAATTTTATATTATTTTATTTTGTTTATCTAGTTTTATTTTTTTCTGTGATTTTTGCTTGTCTAATTTTTATTTTACTTTATTTTATTTTTATTTTATTTTTTATTTTTTATTTTTTATTTTACAGGTTTGCTAAACAACTTGCCGTTTTGTACATAGACAAAAACGGCAAGTCGTTTCTGCCATCTTCAACCTCACAAACGCATCACCATGTACAGCGTTCAACCAGTCCCGTCTTCTCCGCCCAGTGCAACCTCATCCAACCACCACAAGCAACCAGTCACCTCCACATAGCTGTAGCCAGTGAACCACCATGAACGACCACAGCCGCAGCTCTGAACAGGCCACCACTANCTAGTTTAATTTTATTTATTTTAGTTTCTTTGTCTAATTTTATATTATTTTATTTTGTTTATCTAGTTTTATTTTTTTCTGTGATTTTTGCTTGTCTAATTTTTATTTTACTTTATTTTATTTTTATTTTATTTTTTATTTTTTATTTTACAGGTTTGCTAAACGACTTGCCGTTTTGTACATAGACAAAAACGGCAAGTCGTTTCTGCCATCTTCAACCTCACAAACGCATCACCATGTACAGCGTTCAACCAGTCCCGTCTTCTCCGCCCAGTGCAACCTCATCCAACCACCACAAGCAACCAGTCACCTCCACGTAGCTGTAGCTAGTGAACCACCATGAACGACCACAGCCGCAGCTCTGAACAGGCCACCACTGCAGCTCACGGCAACCTCTGTTTCACTTCCATAAAACAGAGCACTTCATCCACAAGCAGATCCTCTTCCAGCGCACAAGACTCCATGCATGCAGCAGAACCAGTCCACCGTGCGCCTCCACCTCTAAGCAGCCGCTGCCAACGTTCATCCACAACAACGCATGAGCAGCACCAACTACACGCAGTGCGTTCAGACCACCTGCTACTGCTCAACCTCGAGCATATTTTACTTACTGGAATTTAGAGCAACAAACGGCAGCAAACTCTCACAGCAGCAATGACCCACTCAGAACAAAGCTCCTGGAAAGCAAAGGAAAGTGCAGCAAACCAGAAAACACACCACACTGGCAGCAGGTTCACGCTGGTGCAGAACAGATGCACGCCTGTTTTTTTTTTTTTTTTTTCCTTTCCTTTTGCCAAGTTAGCAATTACTTACGGGACCAGCAGAAGGAAAGGAACATGCAGCAGATTCTTTCGGTAGGCATTCACGTGGGCAGCAGCTGGCCTCAAGGAGCAGGGCAGTGTCACGCGTGCAAAAGGGAATCACGCTGGAACGAAAATCACATGCAGAGCAGTAAGTGCACTGCAGGAGCTGGAAAGATGCAACC
>QEOT01122334.1:10553-25673 GCA_003123785.1 Pterocarya stenoptera | reverse complement strand
AAACTAAAAGGAGCATTGCGAGAATGGAATAGGAGAATTTTTGGAAGAACTGAGGCTCATCTACAAGAGTTAGAAAGTCAAATTGAAGTCTTAGAATCAGCATTATAGCAGGATTGGGATCTGGGAATTGAACAAAATCTGGTGTTGAAACATATAGATTTAGCGAAGTGGAGAAAGCGGGAAGAAACTAGATTGGCTCAGATGGCGAAAGTGAAATGGCGTGTGGAATGTGACCAAAATTCACATTTTTTCCATGCATATTTATCTTACAAAAGAAAAAAGAGGGTTACGGAAATGAGACTCCACGATGGTACGTATTTGCGTTCGCCTGAGGAAATTCATTCAAGAGCAGTAAATTATTTCTCTAGTTTTTTGCAAAAAGAAAATCAGGAAAGTTTGCCAGATTTATCTCAAATTATCTCCCCAGTTATAACATTGGAGGAAAGTGAGGCAATTAGTGTAATTCCTTCGATAATTGAAGTGAAAAATGCTTTGGACTCCATTCCTTCTAATAGTGCTCCGGGTCCAGATGGTTTTGGAGCGGGTTTTTTCAAAAGTGTTTGGGACATTATTAAATTGGATATCATGGTAGCAGTTGAAGAATTTTTTAGAGGAGGTAAATGGCCGAGATTTTATACTTCTTCTTATGTCGTGTTAATTTTGAAAATGGAGTCGCCAACGGGGTTTGACAAATTTCGGCCTATAAGTCTTTGTTCGGTGTTTTACAAAATTTGTTCTAAGGTGATTGTGAAACGATTGGCTGGTCTTCTTCCAGAAAGTATTTCTTTTGAACAAGGTGCATTTATTCTTGGAAGAAGTATATTCGAAAGTATCAGCTTGACACAGGAGATAGTTCATTCTATTAATAAATAAAAAACATGGAGGAAATGTGGTGTTGAAGCTTGACATGGCTAAAGCATATAACCGGGTAGATTGGGATTTCTTGATATTGGTTCCAAGATCTTTTGGGTTTTCTACTATAGTTTGTGAATTGATTAGAGAGTGCATTGCTACGCCTTGGTACTCTATCCTGATGAATGGTACTACAAAAGGTTTTTTCAAGGAGGGTCGAGGATTGAGACAAGGGGATCCAATGTCCCCTTATTTGTTTATTATTTTGCAGGAAATATTATCTCGGCTAATAAAACAAAGTGTGGAGAATAAAAGTTTTGGGTAATTTTCACAAGCTAGAGGTACTACTTTGATCTCCCATCTTATGAATGAGGATGATGTGGTCATCTTTTCTAATGGAGGTCGTAGATCTTTTCGGTGCATTTTAAAAATCTTAGAGACATATGAGAAGTGGTCTAGTCAATTGATAAATAAAGAAAAAACGGCTATGTTTTTCTCTAAATATATTCCTTTAGCTAGAAGAAGAAATCTTAAAAGGATGACTGGTTTTTTAGAAGGAAATTTCCCTTTTAAATATTTGGGAGTGCCTATTATTTCCGGGAAACTTAATTTAGGGGATTTGGAGGAATTGGTGAGTAAGGTTCAGAAAAAAATAAGTGGATGGAAAATGAGATTGTTATCGGTGGGAGGAAGAGTGATTTTATTGAGACATGTCCTTGCAAGCATGGCTTTACATCTACTAGCAATTTTGAAAGTTCCTAAACAAATTATATTGGCGTTAAATCGTTTAATGAGCTCTTTTTTTTTTAGGTGAACGAGATGGGAGGGGAAATAAAAAATGGGTTGCTTGGAGGCAAATTTGTAGGCCAACAGCTGAAGGGAGTTTGGGCATTAGAGCTTTAGATGAGATGCAAAATGCTTTGCATCTAAAATTTGCATGGAAACTGGTACATGAAAATTCCCATTAGGCAAATTTTTTTCGTACTAAATATGTTAGGGACAAACATTTGATGCTTCTTGGTCCTCAAAAGGGAACAAGGTTTTGGCGTATGATTGTTAAGAGTATACCTATTGTCTTGAATAACTCTAAATGGAAAAACTCAAAGAAGGAAATGTATTTTTCTGGTATGATAATTGGCTGGATCAGGGGCCTTTAGCTGATAATATTCTGGTAAGTGGGCAACCTCTATTGAAAGTTAAAGAATGTCAATTGAGGAATGGGTGGGATATGGACATGTTAGAGAGGCTGGTGGGTACTGATAAGGCAAAGAGGGCACTCAATGTCCTTGTGAATTGTAAAAAGGGAGAAGATATTTTAGTTTGGACCAAAACTGAAAGTGGAAGTTTTAGCACAAAACCAGCATGGGAGTGTATTAAGGTAAGGGGTCAGATTGTTGAGGGGCACAAATGGATGTGGAATAAGATGCTCCCAAAATTTTTTCCTGTTTTTATGTAGAAGGCATGGCATGGTGCATTAGCGGTGGATGAGAAAATTAGGAAGATTGGAATTCCATTGGTCTTGAAATGCAACTGCTGTAGACAAGGAAAACAAGAAGACCAAAATCATGTTTTATTTGAGGGGGAGATTGCATCAGAGGTTTGGAAAAATATGGTGCTACTCTTGGGTTGCCAATTGGAGGAACTTGGCATGAGACTTACCTTACTTGGTTTCGGAGAGCTGAAAATGCCTCTCAAATAGGTGTTGTATTGGGTTTATTACCTACTATTATTTCATGGAGGCTATGGGTTAGAAGATGTTCTGCCCATATGGAAGGTAAAGAGGAATCAGCCCAGGGAGGTGTGGCATTCTATTAAGCAGTGGATAGGTGTGATCTGCCAAGTTTCTTCCAAACCAAAGAAGATAAATCAATCCGACTCTTACATTCTCAATTGTTTAAATATTATTCCAATTCCAATTCAACATCATTCATTTAAACTAATATCATGGTCTAAGCTATCTCAGCGATATGTTAAGCTGAATACGGACGGAAGCTGTCTCAGGAACCCAGGAGCTTCGGGGGCTGGAGGTGTGATTCGGGACAGGTAGGGAGTTATCGTTTTAGCATTTGCAATGAATCTTGGATATGGAAATAGTATACAAGTAGAATTATGAGCGCTATTGGAGGGAGTTAAATGTTGTAAAAGTTTGAGATTAAATGCAGTAGAAATCGAAATGGACTCCAAGGTAATACTGTCATGGCTGCAGAATAATAGATGTGGGATCTGGTACTTGGAGGAATATTAGGAAGAGCTTCAGGAATTGCTGTCATCGATGTCTACAAAATTCTCGCACATTTATAGGGAAGGAAATGGTGTTGCAGATTGGTTAGCCAGAAGAGGTGCAACTGAAGGGGATGTGGAATGGAAAACAACGACTGAGATGCCTCCTCAGTCCTTTCATTCTTTCATTCATTTCAGTTCTTTTCATTTAACAGTTCATTCATGGGAAATGAACATCGTTTAAAAGCATGAGCTTAAACATCGTTTAAAAGCTTGAGCTTAAACATCGTTTCAAAGCATGAGCTTAAACATCGTTTCAAAGTACGAGCTCAAACATCGTTTAAAAGCACGAGCTTAAACATCATTTAAAAGCATGGGCTTAAACATCATCTTTCAAGACATCCTTTAAAACGTCAGTTCTCAAGGACATTTTAAAACGTTTTCTCAGGAACATTTTAAAACGTCAGTTCTCAGGGACATTTAAAGCATCAGTTCATAGGGACATTTTAAAAACTCATTTAAAGCATCACTTAAAGCATAAGACATGAGACGTTCCTTTCCTTTCCTTTCCTTTGCAATCAAAACCTTTTCATCATCTTTCTTGGTTCAATGCACATGCATTTTCATGAACAAGATACATTTTCATGCTATACTACATATAGGAATAATCATAAGTTTCTTGAGAGAGCATGCATGAAAATCTCATGACTTTGAACCTACATGCATGCATTACTTTATACACGTACACACAATTATAATCAATAGGGTACTTAACAGGAGCTATCAAGAAAGGGCTTGTACATACTATATTGAGGCCTTGTTTGTTTTCAAGACCAAAATCCAAAATTTTGAAAACTTTGAAAACCTCACATCCCATCATTATAACTTTCTCAAATCCCTATACAAAATAAAATAAACAATTCAATTTTTTCAAATCCCAAAATAAATATAATATTAAAAAATATTCTAACAATATTTTATTCAACTTTTCAACTTTAATCTCATCTCATCTCATCTCATCTCATTTCTGAAAACAAGCGAGGCAGAGCTTTTCATTAGAGGAACATTTGCAATAAGAGAGAGAGAGATTCTTTCATAAAGAGAACTTGGTGTAAAAAGCATGGTCATAGCTACTTACCTGCGAGCTTTACTAGCGAGTTCCTTTGAACTTGAAAGTAAAATCCTATTCAATGAAATGGAATAAACACATTAATATCCATCTCACTTTAAGTTTTACTAACCGACACCCTTACACGCTCGCTTTAATTCCAATTTGGAATTAAAGTGTTTTCCTTAATCCATTCTCACTTAATGAGCCTTATCTACAAGGTATAACCTTAACCCATTTAGCTACCCACCATACATGGCACTATGCCAAAACATTAAAATCCTCATTCCAAACATTTTAAAGAAACTCGTGAAAGTAAATAACATGCTTGCCATCCCTTTAAAATTAAGCATAGCATAAAATATAACAAGGTTACCCATTTAATAGACTTTAAAACATTTAAAGACTTAAGCTTATGCTTTACTCACTTAATACCTTTTAAAAGTAAGATATAAAATTACAAAACCCAAGCAAGACCTCTAAACCAAACCTCTAGCATCTTAAAAATAGATTACCAACCAAACCTCAACACAAGACACATGGTACCAATATATATAAATTAAAATCACTTTAATCATCATCTATGATTAAACCAAGTTTAATGACAACATAGCAAATTTTGAAATATAGGAAAACACATAGCAAAATAGCCATAGTATCATTCGGTTTGGGCCAAAAACAGGGCATAAATATTTATTTGCAACATAGGAATTTAACTACACCAAAATACAAGCTAAAACAACTTAGGGAGCTTCCAAAATTACACTAAAATCAAATAAACAAAATTAGGATTTTTACCTCAAGCTCTTACTTCTTTCAAGAGGCAAGATAGAGGACCAAATGATGATAAACCCATGTAGATGAAGACAAGATGATAGCACTGTTTTAACTCCAAAACCGAAACATCAATGGATAAGGAAATGATGAAATTCGAAATTCATATGGAGATCATGCTAGAAAGTGAACCAAAAGTTTATTACCTTCAATATTTCATCCTTTGGAAGATGAAATCAAGCTTTGGTTCCAAGTTTTGAAGAAAATATTTTTCTTCTTCCATTGCTATGGAGTCACAAGTTTGAGGGAGATAAAGAAGCTTGTTTTCTTGACGATGAATAGAGAGGAGAAGAAGGGAGGTGTTGGCGTTGGCTGGTTGGCTTGGAGGAGAAGATGAAAACTTTTTCTTTCCTTTCCGTAGTGTAGCCGACGGGTTAAGGGGAAGTAAGGGAAGTTGATTTTAATTTTTTCCCTTTTGAGTTGCCTTGACCGATGGGTGGAAGGAAGGTAAGGAATTCAATTGCTTCCCTTGGAAGCTTATGGGTGCAAGAAAGAAAAAGGGGTTAATTGTTTGGTCAAGACTTATCCCATAAGCTAGGGAAATGGATGGTGGAGATTAAGTGTGGGAAGATAATTTCCTCACCTACCCATCTAATGGTAGAGAATAGTTGGGTCATTTCTTAAATAAATAAAATTAAAGAGCTTAAAGGAAAATACTTCAAGGTCTTAAAAATCATACCCTTTATTTTAATAAATCATATTTAAAAATAAAGCATACTCATTTTAAAATAAAATAACTAAAGTAATAAAAATAATCTTTATCTCAAAATATTTAACTTAAGAATTAATAGAATGACGTAAGGACCTACGTAGTAGGATTCGGGTATTACAGGTATTTTGTCAAAAAATATGAAAATGGACTTATTGCGCCATAAAATCCTAAATGATCAACTAAGTCGGTGGACATTTTACAAGGCATGCGTGAGACCATTTTGAGTGATATTTCTCTACTCTTCTACGGATATCTTGATTTTGACGTGAAACTAGAGACGTGCTAGGGTTACGCCTTATGGCGGCGCCCATAGGCCCTCTGTCGAGGCCTGGTGGGGCTCAGGTGGAAGGGGATTCTAGTGGTTCGGATAGTAAGGAGGGTGGAGATACACAACATAGATCATACATGCAGGCGTTGTCTAGTTTGAATATCTCCTCTGGTCTCAAAATGCCGATGCGTTACCCGGTTGAGGTGGATGGTGAATTGGGTTTCGTTTTCACAGAGGCCGAGATGAATAAGGTAGTAGAGGATATCCGTTTTGCATTGGTTCTGAAAAAATATAGCAGCCTGTGAGATATGAAAAATTGGGTTTCTATTGTTCAAAGTGTAGAAGGCAGGGGCATATAAAAGTAGCTTGTAGGATGGGTCAACAAAAAATAGTTCGATCAAAAGAAGAGAAAAGGGAGGTGGAAAAAGAAGTTTGGCGTGAGAAAAGGGCGCAGAAAGACGCTACGTTGCAGATTACAAGAACTCCTCTTAAGGAGGAGTCGGATCAGGGCTAGGAGGGTCAGTTTCATATGCATGATCAGGTAGAAAAGGAGCCGAACTTTTTTCAGGTTCTGGATGATGGGGAGGAGGAGAAGGAGGAGACAGTGCCTGAGGGAGCATGGTCTTTGATTGAGTTGGACGTGGAGATGAGGCAGGAGGGTGAGGGGGTCGAGGGGGAGAATAATATGGTGGAACTAGGGGAGATTGTGGAAAATCAGGTGCAAAATGAGCCTCCAGAGTTTGTGGAGGAGCCAATGAAAGGCGGGTCTCCAATGAAGGTTCCTACTGCTTCTCCGGTAGTAGATTTTTCTTCTTATCATGGATGGTAATAATAGACTGGCTTGGGAAAAAGGAGGTTCATCCAGGGTGGTAGATGATTTGTTTGCTTTGGAAGGAAGGGAAGGGGCGTTGGAGTATATGTTGGAGGAGGAGCATATGTCGGATCAGGAACGGGAGAGTCCTTTAATCCAGTTTGCAAAGGAGAGGGGTTTTGCGTTTGATAGTGAAACAAAGTTATCGCATGGTCGAATGAAACAGAGAGGAGGTATGGTTTTACGTCAATCCCAGAAGGTGTTAACTCGCCCATCCAAAATGAATTTATGATTGGTAATATATTAGTGTGGAACGTGCGAGGGTTAGGCACGTCGATGCGAAGGCTTAGGAGTTTGGTTTGGAAGTTTAAGGTGTCGATTGTTTCTATTGCGAAACCTTTTGCCGGAGAGGAGAAGCTTCCAGAGTTGGCACAATTCTTGGGTTTTAAAAGTTTCTGTTCAAATGCAGCAATGGGAGGAAAGCTATGGTTATTATGGCAGGATGATTTTTTGGTAGACTTGGTTGATTTGTCGGATCAATTGCTTACAATTTTAGTTGGGGAAGGTAATCAGAAGACGTTGCTTACATTGATATATGCCAAATGCAGTTATTTGGAGAGAAGGGATTTATGGCAATCTTTAAACTGCACTAATAGTGATCAGGTGTCGTGGTTGGTGTTGGGTGATTTTAACATAATTCGGAATGATGGGGAGAGGGTGGGAGGAAATCCAAGATCTTTAGTAGCAATGGGTGAGTTTAATGATTGTTTAGACTCCTGTGGTTTATTAGATACTCCTATTAGAGGCCGCAAGATGTCCTAGTGCAATGGCCAATAGGGGTGTGCGAGGAGCTGGGCCCGTCTGGATCAAGTAGTTATGAATGCAAAATTCTTGAGCATGTATCCTTCGGCTACTATGGAGTACTTATCTCGGAAGATGTTGGATCAGGCTCCCATGTTGTTTCAGGGTTCGAAGGTGGGTGAAAGCTATGGTCCGGTGCCTTTTCGAATTCAGAATATGTGGTTACAACATCCATCCTTTAGAGACTGTGTTGAGTCGGTTTGGAGAGAGCTGGTGGTGGAGAAGGGTCTTCTAAAGTTGGCAGCTAAGCTAAAGAAACTGAAGGTGAACCTAAGGGGCTAAAATAGGCGTGTATTTGGGCATGTGCGGCACACGATTAAGGCCCTCAAGGAAAGGATTGAGCAAGTGGATTTCCAACTACAATCGGGTTTTGACAAGGATTTAGAAATGGAGCTGTTGGTTTCTAAAACTGAGCTCAGTTACTGGGAGAACAATAAAGAAATCAGGTTAGCGCAATTGCAAAGAAGAAGTGGTTGGAGGAGGGTGATCAGCACTCTAGCTTTTTTCATGCCGTGGCCAATATGAGGAGAAGACGAGCTAGTGTTGCTGCAATGACATTATCTAATGGTGTTGAGCTACGTATAGAAGAAGAGGTGCATCTTGGTGTTGTGAAATACTTTGAGAATTTTCTTAACGAGGTTGGTGCCTCTCAGTCGGTAGATTTGTCCTCTATTGTGACTCAAATAATTTCAAATGAGGAGAATGAGGCCATGTGCAGACCTCCGACGGAGGAGGAGGTGCAAGAAGCTTTGTTGACTATTCCGAAAACTAGTAGCCCGGGTCTAGACGACTTTGGGTCAGCTTTTTTTTTTTTTTTTATCTCTTGTTGGGAGATTGTGAAGAAGGATGTAGTGGAGGCGGCATTGGATTTTTTCACGAGTAATTCCTTGCCAAGGTATTACACATCTTCTTTTATTGTTTTGATTCCGAAAGTAAAAGATCCGAAGAGTTTTGATAAGTTTCGTCCAATTAGTTTGTGTTCCGTGGCTTACAAGATTTTTTCAAAAATCTTTGTTAAAAGGATGACGAGGTATCTCTCACGGATAGTTTCGCCTGAACAATGGGCTTTCATTCTGGGAAGGAGCATTTTTTAGAATATTTCACTTGCTCAGGAGATGGTGCATTCGATTAATAAGAAGTCATGTGGGGGAAATGTGATGATGAAAATTGATATGGCGAAGGCATACGATAGAGTGGATTGGAATTTTTTACTCGGTGTTCTTGCAGCGTTTGGTTTTTCTGAGAAGTTATGTGGGATTGTGGCGATGTGTATTAAATCTCCATGGTTTTCGATTATGATGAATGGGACGTATAAAGGATTTTTCAAGCCATCAAGAGGTCTTTGTCAGGGTGATCCTTTATCACCGTACTTGTTCATTTTAATGGAGGAGGTTCTTTCAAGGCATTGCATAAGGGATTTGAGGATGGGGTAATTGGTAGATTTTCCCACCCTCGTGGTGCACCTTTGGTTTCACACTTGTTGTATGCGGATGATTTACTAATTTTGTCTAATGGGGAGAGAAGGTCTATGAAGGGGATTAGCAAGATTCTGGAGGTATATGCTTCCTGGTCTAGGTGGATTGTTAATAAAGAAGAATCGGCTATGTTCTTTTCCAAGAGGATCAACAATACTAGTCGTATAAGTATGTTAAGGTATATGGGTTTTGTTGAAGGTAGTTTGCCTACGTGGTATCTGGGTGCGCCAATCACAACAGGTAGAATTACGAGCCATGTTTTAGAGCCGTTGGTGCTTAAGTTTCAGACTAAGGTGGTTGGTTGGAAGTGGAGATTGTTATCTCAAGGGGGATGACTGGTCCTTGTGAAGCATGTACTCTCTAGCATGGCCACTCACTTGCTAGCAGTTTTGAGTAAGCTGAATTCTATTTTAGCTAATTTATTTTGGGGGGAGGGGCAAGACAAGCCAAAATGAAAATGGTTATCTTGGCCTTGTAAGCCTTTGTTGGAGGGGGGGATTGGTGTTAGAAGCTTTTCGGAGGTACAGAAAGCTATGCATATGAAATTGGCTTGGTGGCTATTGTCTACTGATAGTTTGTGGGCTAAGTTTCTCAAACCAAAATATTTGAAGGCCGATCATGTTATGGTGTCCGCAGCAAAGGGTGCAGATTCAAGATTATGGAAATCCATTTTGAAGGTAATGCCGGAAGTATTGAGTAATATGTCGATAAAGGTGCGTGAAGGAAACGTGTCTTTTTGGTTTGATAAATGGATGTCGAGTGGGCCACTTTTTGTTACACTCCCTATTACTACTTCACCTTAGCTGAAGCTAAAAGAGTGTTGGATAGATAATGCATGGAACGTGATGCTGCTAGAGGGTCTGGTTGGTTGTAACCAGGCGAGGGAGATTATGGCTGCGGTGCTTGGACGTTGTGATGGGAAGGATATTTTAATTTGGCAGCCAAGCCGAGATGGGCAGTTCTCATCGTCTTCAGCTTGGGAAGTCATTTGGGTGAAGGGACCACAATTGGAGGGTATGGAATGGATTTGGAGTAATCTCTTACCAAAGAAGATATCAGTTTGTATGTGGAAAGCGAGATTCAATTGTCTTCCAGTGGATGCAAGAGTGCAATCAGTCGGTATCCCTCTAGCATCTCGTTGTAACTGCTGCTGCTTGGGACAGATAGAGGACATAGATCATGTGCTCGGTTCAGGGGAGATTGCCCAGGAGATATGGAGGAGAGCGTCGATTGCTTTAGGAGTCAATTGTTTAGGGGAAAATTCCTGGTGGATGCGAGTATGTTGCTGGTTTCGATGTGCAAAGAAATCCTCACAGAAGGGAGTGTTGGTTGGTTAATGCCTAGTTTAGTTTCCTGTAAGTTGTGGCAATGGCGTTGTTTAGCCAGGATGGAAGGAAAATATCAGTCGGTGGAGAGTGTATGGCTTTCGATAAAATATTGGTTGGAGCAGATTTCTGGGAGATTAATGAAAGTCAGCGTGATGTCTCGCTTAGACCGTGCCTTGCTCAATGCTTTAGATGTGCCTGTGAAGGAAGTATAGCAACGACGTCCTCTGCTAGTGTCTTGGAAGAGACCAAGGGATGGGTGGTTCAAGCTTTATGTGGATGGCTCCTGTAGGAATAATCCTGGAAGTTGTGGAGGGGGCGGGGTGGTGCGGAATGCTAGAGGAAAGCTGGTGGCAGCTTTTTCGGCTAAGTTTGGTTATGGGATAAATAATGAAGCCGAGTTACGTGCCTTAACACATGGTTTACTGCTTTGTAGGGGACTTGGTCTAAATCGGATTGAAATTGAGTGTGATTCAATGTGGTTGGTACAGGGGCTGAGAGTTGCTTCTTGCATAGTTTGGTATTTATGGAATTTTTGGGATGAACTAAATAAGGCTATTTTTGACTTAGAATACATGATTGGTCATCAGTTTAGGGATGGGAATAAAGTGGCGGATTATCTGTCTAGGTAGGGGGAGGAGGGGAAGAATTGTACATATGTGAGTACCAATGATTTGCCCGCCATGTGAGAGGTTTACTTAAATTGGATTATCTTGGTTTGCCTAATTTTAGATTTTAAATTGGGGTTCGGTTTTGGGTGGTTGGGTGGTTTGGAATTACCAGAGCAATTGATTGTAATGTTTGGATAGTCGATTTTGCTTGTTTAGGTTTTCCTCCGCCTTATGTGAGGGTTTCTTTCAATAAACATTTGGAGTTGCTGTCCTCCTTTATTAAAAAGAAAAGAAAAGAAGATCAACTAAGTCTAATAGCACAGACCATATGCATTCTAACACTTCTAACTACTTCAAATAATAAAAATCGCACTTCTGGCATCATAGTGAGTGATAACACTAACTATGTTAATAAACTATAACCTATGCGATTGGACGATTTGTGAAATCTTATGGGGTTTTCACGAGATTCCTAAAGCCAATAAAAATTCCACCAGTGAATTTTTGGCAGGCTGTTACAGGCCTTCTCTTGAGCTTGGGTTGCTATCTACAAATCCAATGCCTAAATCCAACTAGACATATTCTTTTGGCCCTAAAATAATACTAAGGCAACAAAACTAAACACGGATATAATCTAATCATGTTTTGGGTTATCACATCCTCCACCTCTTAGAAAAGATTTCATCCTCAAAATCGGCACCGTGATCATCAACCAAAGTTCGTAATAGGCAGGGTTGGGATTTTTAGCTCTCCTACTTGCAGTCGTTGAGTCTTCAGATGACGATGAAAGGGTTGGTACTTCTGGTACTTCGTCTGTCCCTTCTGTTATTGAATCTTGTGAAAAGTAGAATATCGCATCCAATTCATAATCGTAATACATGTTTACTCTCATTTCATGACTTATGTTGTATCGCTAGCTCAGTGTCCTGAATGGGTTGCCCCTCCTCGCGGAATGGAATCCAATCCGTAGAGGTGTCTGATTCTCAAACGGGGTATACCTATTGGCTCGAGCTTCCGCAGCGCGACTCATTTCAGCTTCTTGGTTTAATCCAAGCAAACGCGTTCTTCCAGCTTCTTTCCATATCCACGGATCTCGTGGGGGTTGCGTTTCCTCATGCGGTAAGGCTCTCCACAAGAAAATATTTCCCTAAGAATCTGCATCCAAAATGTGCGTGTGATGGTGCTCGAACTTTTCCAATTGTCACTAGTGTGCAGCCATCATACGATCTCGCCTCGTAGGTCAATTTCTACAACTACATTCCTATCTTTCTCTAATTTGAGCTATAGATGCAACAGACATATGTGGGGTCATCCTAGGTCGTGTCATTCCCTATTCCAAGGGTATGGTACGTGCATATAATGTCCCTACACTCATTCCAACAAACACGTGTATTTCATCAAACGTTTTGTTCTAAGATACAAACAATTGAGGGTATTTATTCCTCATTGAATCCTCTCATTCCCAAGTCACTTCTTGAAAATCCAAGTTATTCCAGAGTACTTTCACTAAAGGTATCTTCCGATTCCTTAGCTCTTGCTCCTTACGATCGACGATCTGTACTGGCCATTCTTCGTATGACAAATTTGGCCGAAGCTATATACTATCAGGTTCCATTATCACTGGACGTCTTTCTCCGAAACGTTTCTTCAAATTTGACACATGAAATACATCATGTATTCCTTGCATTTCAGCTGGTAAGTCCAATCGATAGGCTACAAAACCCATTTTTTCCACTACCTTATAGGGTCTTGCATAATAGGGACTTAACTTTCCCTTCTTGCGAAATCGTATGACTCCTTTCATGGGCGATACCTTGATCTATACCCAATCTTCTACTGCAAAATTCTAGACTTCTTCGTCGATTATCGGCATAGCTCTTTTGCCGATTCTGGGCTGCTTTCATCCTTTCTTGAATCGAGGTTACTTGTTTATGGATTTCTTGTAGGTACTCGGGTCCTTGTATCTTCTTTTCTCCCACTTTGTCCCAATATAACGATGATCTGCACTTTCTTCTATATAAGGCCTTGTAAGGTGCCATTTGTATCATGGCCTAAAAACTATTATTGTAGGCGAATTCCACTAATGGTAGGTGACCCTCCCAGCACACATGCTCGCTGCATGTCCTCCAAAGTCTGGATCATACACTCGGTCTGTCCATTAGTCTGAGAATGATATGCATTATTAAACCTCAATTGTGTGCCCAACATCTTTTGCAGACTCTGCCAAAAGCGCGAAGTAAAGCACGTATCTCGGTCCAACACTATGGTCTTTGGTAATCCATGTAGTTGTACTATCTCCTTAACATAAATCTGAGAGAGCTTATCCATAGAGTCCATGTTGGCTATGGGAAGAAAATGTGCACTCTTCGTTAGTCTGTCTACTATGACCCATATAGAATTCTTTTTTGACGATGTCCTTGGCAAACCTATCACCAAATCCATCGACACATCCTCCCACTTCCATTCTGGAATTGGCAATGGTCGCAGTTCTCCCGCTGGCCTTTGGTGTTCAACCTTCACCAACTAGCAAATGGAGTATTTCTCTACGAATTCTGCCACATCCTTCTTGATTCCATCCCACCAAAATTGCTTCTTCAAATTCCGATACATTTTAGTGCTGTCGGGGTGAGCTGTGTAAGGGATACAATGAGCTTCCCTTTGAATTCTTTCCTTTAGCTCAGTGAGATTAGGAATCACTTTTCTCTCCTTATAATGCAGCATCTCATCTCTTCCGATTGTGAAATGTTGTGATCCTTCTGACTTCAAAATATTCTGCTGGAGATTTTCTAACTTGTCATCCTTTCGTTGACCTTCTAAGATTTCTTTGTCCGTCGAAGGCACGATCTCCTGAATAACTGCTACAATAGCATCTCGAGGTGGATTTCCAATCAACAAGCTCCTCATTTCCGCCAATAGAGATGATAATTCAGTTTGAGTCTTATGTTGTACTGAAAATATATGCAAGTGCACAGAATTGTAATAAGTAGTAAAGTGTTTTCAAGAAAATGGATAATGAACTCGCAAGGAATAATTATGCTATTGAGTATTGAAATTGACTAAATTAATTACTATTCGGAAAAACAAAATCTGAAGAATGGATTATCTAAGTTAAACTGAAGAAAAGAACATTAAAATTTAGATTTTTAAAGATAATAAGAATATATCTAGAGCATTTGATTTCACCTAACAAATCCCACACAATTTATTCTTCCTTGTTATAGAATTCCAATTATCCTAAGTTGATGATAAAAATCCCTTAACTATTCAATATTGTCTCTCGAACAATATCAAAAATATCTCAAACTAATAACTTCATATCTCTATGTGAATTTAACTAATTAGAGACTCATTAAGTTCTTTGAATTTTTTTTTAAAATCACACTAATCGCGGTAAAGTATCTCTATTTTCGCTCAACTAATGGTGCTTAATCCTAGAGCTCTAATCACAAATCACCTCTCAGTCTCATTGTAATTCAATAAATTGAACAATAATTAGTTAGAAAATTGCAAGCATTAAGAACAAGAAATAAACACTAAATCATGGAAATATTGAAAATACAATAACTTGGAATATAAATTGTGTTCAATGCTAGACTACATCAAAAATCTTGAAAATAAAATTAGTTTATAATGAAATTGAAAAAAAAATAAAACTAGTGTTCTTCGTTAGAGTCAGTTGATGAAGCATGCGGCTCTTGCTTCTACTCTCCCAAATCCGCCTTGATGAGTGTACGAAAGTGCACTCTAAATATCCTATTATTGGACTATAATGCTAAAATGTGAATAGAAATGATAGGAATTAATGTGTATTATTGAATTGAGTTTCTATTTATTTTGAGATACTCCTAAGCAGATTTTTATGTTTAATTTCAGGGACTATAAAAGAGTAAGTCAAAAAGACCCAGTCAAATCCAAAGGACTTTCAAATGGGCAAGAGTTGGAACAACCTAAGAACTTTCAATGAGTGTAGGACTCTTCAAATAAGGATAATGATGGGATTTAAGAGTAATTCGGATCAAGAGAAATAGTCAGAGTCCAACATG
>QEOT01122333.1:10203-25666 GCA_003123785.1 Pterocarya stenoptera | reverse complement strand
GCTAATGTTTACAAGTAAGGTAAGAAATAACTGTGAAATAAATACAGACTAAAATAGAAAGTAGCTCTGCTGTACACGTGATTGCAGGAGATAAGTATGGAAGTACATATGATTTTCCTCCCTGATCTTTGCATGATTGAGATCAAATATGAGTGATGATCGTGATCATCCATTAACACCTATCATTTGACTGCCAAAAACTGCAACCACTTAGCAGATGAAGTTTGTACTCGGCTAACTGGAAAGCCCATACCAAGATGGGTAAATCGGCTTGCCCGATTAGGTAACAGATCCCTGCTTGCATTTCTGCTATCATCCATGTTACCTGGTGTTTTAGTGTTGGATGTGCATGGGAACCTAGTTTCATATTTACCTTCCTTAGCCCTATGAATATACCCTTTAATAACCACCAGTATACATATTGTCATATTTAATTAGAACTATATTATCAGGCTACTGTCGAATCTCTACAAGTCTATACTGTATGGCACTCTCGCCCCATTGGAAATTGGTTTTGTAGGGTTTTAAAGGGTGCATAGCTTCTTACACTTCTTGGCCTCGCAAAAGGATCTTTTGGCCAAATATGACCGGCTTTTCATTCGTCTGATTGCATATTTGGTTGATATTTCAGGTTCTTTCTGCAATTGTCTTCTGCCAGAAAGCATTGAGGTTACAGCAGTGAGACATCTGCCTGATCATCCAACATATTCTGGTCAGTCTATTTGGACATGTTAGTGTATATATATGTATCTTAGATTATATATACACTAACAGGACAAAAGCACGTTTGCAAGCTAATTCATTTTATTCTTGTATGTATTCTCTTCCAGAATTATGCAGCCGCTGGCTATCCAATAAAGAGAAAATTTGGCCTCTGCATGAATTGATTGACTGTATATTTCTGTATGTTATGAGTTTACTTTGTCAAAATATGGGAATAGTTAGAGATTTCTTTTTCTTTGGATTTGTTGAATCAGCCTGCTCTTTAATCATTTTGTTGACAGTCCTCATCAGGGCAGGGTGAAGTATTCAATTGCAGGGTCGGTCTTTTCATAAACAAATATTATGAGTAAATCCGTCAGCTTAATTGGCATTAGCTGAAGTTTATCTAGTAATGGAAAGTAAAGTTTTAAACTGCTTTTTGTTTTGATGAACCGAGGACATTTAGGGTGTTTGTTGACAATGATGCACTGGACGCTAGGAATTATCACCCAGGCACATCTATAATTTGTGAATAGTAATGAAATAATTTGTGAATAGTAATGAAATAGTTTGAGTTAAGATGTTTTATGGAATTTTAAGAAATGAGAGAAAAAAAGTTGAATAAAATTATTATAAAGTTAAAATACTGTTAGAATATAATTTTTTAATATAATTTTTATTTTGAGACTTGAAAAAGTTGAATTATTTTTTGTGCTTTGTTTGAAAATTTAGGAAACTTGTAATGATTAGGTAATTATTAGATAAAAAAATTAAAAATTTGAAATTAAAAAGTATTGTTCAATTGAAATTTGGATGTTGAGATGAGATGAGGATTGAAATTTGAGACCATCTCAAATGGGTAAATTCTATTGTTCTAGGATATATTTCGTGTTATGGGTTCTTCTGCTGGGCTCTCTCTCTCTCTTTCTCTCTCTCTCTCTCTGCCATTGCTCTAAATACTGTGCCAATACAGATGATGACGGGTCAGAATCTTCTGCATCATTTGCTTCAGCAGTCACTGAAGAGGACGAACCAAATCACCATCTGCTGACCTCATCAAATGGTGATGTGGATTTTAAAAGGAAAAATCTGGGAAGCTAGCAAGGGAGCTCATGTGATTCTTTCCTCCAATTCCAATCACAATTCTCTCTCTCGGGTCATTCTGTTGTCTGTACTAGTAATGGGCTCAGGTGTATCAGCCAACGTCTCTCAAGTAAATTATTCAAGTTTTCAGTGTTCGTGTCCTTGTATATCGTTGATCCCAAGAGATGTATGTCGCCTATATTATTTTGAAATGTGAGTATGGCCAAATTAATCGTGTAGCATCATCATCAGAAATTTGCATTTTATACAGTATAATTCATAAATATAAGGGTGTTTGTATGTATTTGCATTTTACCTTGAAAGAATTCTCAATTCAATTGGAGTTAGATGAGTTGAATTAAGTTTTGAATAATAGTATCTTGTGGAGATCCTATTGATATGGGGTTTAACTTTTTTTAAGTTGAGATGGATTTAATTTTTTTATGAGAAGTTGAAAAAGTAGTGGGTCCCATTAATAATTAGTTCGAGATGCATTGAGGAGAATTGAATTTAGTTCAATAACCAAACACAATTGTAATATCCCAGAAAAAATGTACAGAATTAAGTTGTGGTTTCTTTCTTTGTCATTGAAATACAGGAAAATCAAGTATGATCGAGTATGTACAGACAGTTTGCCGGGCAAGTATTAAAAGATTATTTGGAAGTTTCACTTAGATTTTACAGTCATATCCGATCAAGAAAGCAAAGTTTGAAAGTGGTCAAAATTGTAATTTTCATATAATAATAGTAATAATTTCTGACAATAATAAAAACATTTACTTAATTGAATAATAATAATTAGAATAATATTAATAACAATACAAAAAAAAAAATGTAATTAAGAAAAGAAACAAAAGTCAGAAGTTTGTGGAAGTGGAGGTCCTCTTTTGCTCTCTAAGACTTCTCCATAAGGGATGAAGGGGAGAACCCCCTCCCCACCTCAATCTTCCACACAAGGGAGTGAGGAATCCCTTGCAGAATGAATTTGTTATGAACCTGGTCCAAAGATGGAAGCACAGAAAGGAACAATAACGAAGATAATAGAATTTGAGAAAATTAGATGGAAAGTAATTCCATAAGATTCATTCGAGAACAAGGATTTTTTAGGCAATCCGACCTCCAAGGTTCAAGAAAGTTCAGAACATTCTGGACAAGAAAATCACCCCCTCCCCTGGTCCCCTTTATTCCCATACACAGTTGTAACAAATTAAAATAGATTGTCTACGTGGCAAAATAAAATTACAAGCAAATTAAAACAAGGCTACTAGAATATCAGAGTGAAACGCAGCGTCTCGACTATGGGTAAAAACACAACATTCCTTTTAGTATTTCTCCAACAAAAGCGACGTCGTTAAGCTCTTCTTATTCTTCCATTCTTCCTTCACGCGGCACCCTCTCATCTCACCACGTGTCTAACTCAGAACACAACAACCTCCCCCGTTTAGAGAACCTTGCCCACAACCTGTGGGTATAGTTCTCCAAGCCTCCACAAAATTTTTCAATTGTTGTCCTCTTCTGTAGCCCCCACGCACTTGATCAAGACCTCGGTGATGGGATGTTGTCTGTGGCATTTGAGACAGTGGTCCAAGATTGTTTCAAGTTCTGGTTGAATCTCCTCGTAGGCATTTACGGGGGGCAGAGTGGGGATGGGTTGGATCAGAGCACCGAGCTTCTTCAAGCTTCGAGATATGAAACACGGACATTTATGGGGATAAAAACACAACATTCCTTCTAGTATTTCTCCAGCAAAAGCGACGTCGTTAAGCCCTTCTTTATTGGGGAGCGGAGTGTTACAGTTGTAACGACCCAATCCTATATTTTTAGGGATTAATTACAGATAATTACTGTAACACCCCGCTCCCCAATAAAGACATTTTAGAATTTTTGGGGAGCTATTGTGCTACTACTAAACTTGAACTAGAAAAAAAATTATTTTTAATAACGCGCCAGATGCAAAGGATTCCACAAATAAAAATTTTTTTATTAAATACTAAAAATCCAAAAATAAAGTCTGCGGAAGCACTTATTTAAAATAATTACTGAAGTCTCATGTGCTTATCAAAATAATTTAATTAAATCTTAAACCATAAAGCTTAATCATAGCAAAGATCCGTTTAGGCCTCTGCCTCGCCTCCCAGGGTCAAGTCCTGTCCTGCAGTCTCATCCTCATAAATGTCATCACCTGGGTGGTTTAAAAACATGAAAAAAATAAACTAAAATGAGTTGAATACTCAATAAGCACATATCATACAGTAAACATAATAAACATACGGTTTCTTGAAAAATGTCCATACTCATGAATATATACGTAAATAACATGAACATGAACATAAGCTTATCTTTCACTTGTCATAGGCCGTTATCCACTGTTGACCCTCGTGAGTTAGGGTTAGCGAATCTAAGCAGATTCCGATTCCGCCCGTGGCCGCGGGTTGTGGAATCCATACATAAGGAAGACATACTGGGTGCACTACCAGCATGTACGACCTGGCAATGCAATATGTCCAAACATAGGTACTGTCTTCATATCATAACATAGGCCGTTACGTATCTTATCATTCATATTTCATTATAATCATACTTGCATACTTGTCATATCATAGATTTTAAAAGAAATCACATTCATACTTGTCATATCATATCATAGATTTCAAATGAAATCGCATTCTTTCATAACATGTTGTGATGCATGAATTCTCACATAAAATCCTGATTTTTCATCAATACTTTAATGCATAAATCTTCACATAAAATCATGCATGTCTTTTCATAAATTATTTTAATGCATAACTCTCACATAAAATCATAACTTTTCATAAATCTTTTGATGCATAGTTCCTTTCATAAAATCATGAATTTTCATAAATAACTTGATGCATAATTATTTACATAAAATCATGGATTTTCATATTTTTATCATATCTTGGGTACGTAAAAATGGACTTCAAATGGAGGACATACATGCATAATATTTTTAGGAAAGACATATCGTTTACTGTATATACGTGTAAGGGTATGATCATGCTACTTACCTTGCAGCTCTAAACCATTATTTTCAACATGTAATTGGTCATCTATAAAAATAAACACGTAATTTGCATAAATTTCTAATTAAACATGTAATTTTATTTAAAACCTAAACTACTAAAAATATCCTCTATTTTCTAAACCTAAAATCTCTAAAAACTAAATTATTTCTCAAACTGTAAATCTTAAAGAGCAGGGCATTTTTGTAATTAACTACCCAACCTAAAATTTATTCTACGTTGCATGCATTCGGGATTGGACATACGTAAGAGCAAAAGGGCAGGGGGCTGACCAAGAGCTCAGTGTGAGGCTAGGTTGCACGTCGACGGTGGCAAGAGCGGTGGCACTCCGGCGAGCTGGGCGTTGTACGCAACTAAGAGAGAGAGAGAGAGATCATGGGAGGGAAGAAACATGGCGTGAGGGAGAGGGAGAACCTACTGTGAAGCCGTGGGAGGCTTGCGACGGACTGGGGATGCCGGACAGCCCTTGACAGCAGTTTTAGTGGGGTCTCTACGTGGAGGAACTCTCGGTGAGGGTGGAGTGCAGTGGCTCACGCTGGGGACTATGTGCTCTGTTTTGGAGAGCTAAAACAGAGTGTTTTTGGTGTGGTTTCCGTGTGGGTGGCTGCTGGTTACTGGGAGGGAGGCTCCGGTGGTGCTGGGCAGCTGTGATGTCGATGGGTGAAGCTCACGGGTTGGCAGCAGGAGGACTCGGGTTGCACTGCTATGTGGTCTCTCCGTTTACACTCCAGAAAACTGGTTTTGGTGGTGAGGTTTGTGTGTGTTTCGACTTTGGGCGGCAGTGTATTTATAAACTTAGCTGGTTGAGAAACATAAGGAAAACCTAGAGGTGTCAACGTGCATGCTGAAGAAACGGTTGCGATTAAGCCGAGCATGAAGACGTAGACGGGCAAGGAACGTGTATGTGCATGGGAGTGAGCCGTGGGACTAGCTAGTTTCGTGCGGGGCTGGGAGTTTTATTTTTATTTTATATAATAGAACTTTAATTCTAGGTTCAAATAAATAACTTATTCGATAAGTCATTTTATGGGTTTTAACTCACTTATTCGGCCTAATAAAATTATCTGTAATTAATCCCTAAAAATATAGGATCGGGTCGTTACACATAAGCACCATCTCAATCCCTCCCCCACTAGCATCACACTCAATAGTGAAGGGAAGAGAGAAATCTGGTAACCTCAAAACTGGATGTTGTGTCATAGCTTGTTTAAGTTCCTCACAGGCTCTTGTAGCTTCAGCAGTCCATTCAAAGGCATTCTTTTTTAATAAGCTAATAAGTAGGGCTGCAATGAGAACATAATTCCTTATAAACTTGCGATAATAACCAGTCAACCCTAAAAAGCCTCTCAAAGACCTGGGATTTTCTAGTGTAGGCAATTCTAACATGAAAGTCACCTTCGTTGGGTTTGCTTTAATACTCTTTGTAGATATAATTTGCCCCAAGTACCCCACCTCTTTTATACCAAACTTGTACTTAATTTGTTTGCATACAGTTGGTGAGCCTTTAGCACCCTTAGAACCTGTTTCATATGGTATAATGGTCCTCCCAACTCTTGTTGTAAACCACTATGTCGTCAAAAAATACCAACACGAATTTTCTTAGAAATTGTGATGCCCCCAGATTCTGTTTGTGATTTGGCGGACTCTGAATCGTCGAGACATGCAACATAAGGTTACTTGCCACCGTTTATGATAATTAAAGATGCAATACACCCAGCATGCATCTAAACAATATACAATATTTGTAACAGATAATTTTCTTTCTTTGAGAAATACTATATACTAGATACGATATATCCCAAATTAACGTAAGCATACTTTATAAAAGTCACATGATAATTGATATCCAAAGGTTACAATACTTTGTCGATAATACCTACAATAGTACTAGTACTGGAGACAAAGCTTCTTATGTACATAATCAAACGAATATTATAACTACTAGGCTAGCCTAAGGAGTAGCTTGCGCAACTCAGCCAGGATAGCCATAATCCTATCTACAAATTAGAGATTGAAGTGATGAGCTCCTTGTCGTCGCATCATGGCTTAGTCAACCTCCTCCAAGTGATCCTCTGTTGGCTTTGCACGACCTGACACATGATCTACTAAATGAGATTTGATTACAAATCTCAGCAAGTTAACAACCAACTTAAACTAGCAGTATATAAATGCATGCATGACAGTAAAAGACATGAATGCTTATGTGTACATAAATAATCGTAACATAACTTGGCAAATAGCATGACATGTGCCAACATAACCTTAACTTAACATGAACAGAAATTGACATCAACGTGATATGAATTGAACATGAATTGAACGTGAAACTGAATGTGAACTGAGCGTGAAACTAAACATGAATTGAACTTGACATGAACATGAACTAAACGTGAACTTGACTTAACTGTAATCTTGTCTCATGAGGTTACCACGATGTCCTTATCTCATGGAATTGTCACGATGTTCTTGTTTAATTGGGTTACCATAATGATACTCTTGTCTCGTGAGATTACCATAATGATATTCTTGTTTCATAGGGTTACGATAATGATCCTCTTGTCTCATGGGGTTACCATAATGATTCAAAATAATAATGACTTGACTGTACATGGACCTAAGATGACTAGACTTGAAAAATACTATTTTGGAGACATACTCCAAACTCAAGACATGGTGTGACATGAAATGAAATGACATATGACATGATATAATGTAACGTGTCATTTATGTGAGATGAATGACATGGCATAACATTACGTGTAGCAAATAAACATATGCTTGGAAATAAATCATGGCATGGCATAACAAGGTTGTAACAAATAAACATGGAATTACATGACATAACGTGTAACAGTCGTGACATAACATAACATGAAACAAATGAACAATTTGTGACATGGCATAATGTGTAACAGATAAATATTTTATGACATAGCATACTATGACATATAAGAGCGTAGGAACATGAATAAATGTTCTCTTACCAACACACATACGCAATATTCTGATAATAAAGGCTAACTTATAGTGAGCGTAGTGTAACGAATCAAATGCTTGAATTAACGGGAACTGTAAGGAGGAATTTCTAAATGTTAGAAACTCCTTGTTAACAAACTTAAAAAAATATAGATACTGGCTTAAACTATAATTACCATTTTACCCATAACTCAAAGATTTCACATCTTAACTTCAAAACTCACCAAAATTTATATTCCTCATGTTAAATTTTGTCATAAATTTAAATATATAATTAGAAAAATTTAAAACACATCTGAACTAGGTCAAACATTCATAGGCTGAAACTTGTATAGACCAAATTTTTTTATTTTTGTTGCAATTCTATTAAATCTCACTTCTCATAATTAAACCGAAATATGCAACCTAAGAAAATAATATCCTTTGCTCAAATAACATACTAAAACAACCAACACAAAAATCACTATTTCCTTCAATACAAAACTTTAAGTATTTACCCTTAAGCACAACCTTTGATGATCAAGGTTTTATCTCTTTTCCAAATAACTCTAAGAACTCTAAAAGTTCATTAAAATACTCTCAATACATTCATAAAACATTCCTAAGAGCTATCATGCTTTGAATCATCAATCTAAAATCACAAAAGGTCACAAAATTACACTTGATACATTCGGTTTTCATCCTTTCACCAAAACAGAAAGCTATGTAGTTTGGTTTTGATCAAACCATTAGATTCGAAACATATCATGAAATAAATCACAAATGAACAACATCGTATGGTTAATAATCAAGTCCTAGAATATATTTAAGCAGCAAACCTAAGATCACATGGAAACATTTGCATAAAAACATAGATCTACCAAAAACCTCAAATACTAGACCTATCTGAACTTTTGCATGCATACAAATTCATATATTTAAAATCAACATAAAAAAAATCTTAAAAATAACATTCTAACATGTAGATAAAAGTCCTAGGAACATAATATGTGAATATCAAAGCTATCGGAGCATGTTTCACAATAAAATGACCTAAACTTATTCAAAACAGAATCTATTTTCATATTCTCAATTTTCAACTTTTTAGATCTATGTAAAACTTTTAGAAAAACTTGTAACATGCAAATAATCTCCATAAAACTTGTATACTAGTATATTAACTATAATCTCTAAAAATATCAGACCAATATCTTGTCAAGAACACCATTAAAAAAATAAAAGAATCACACATTGTCTAGCTTATCACCCAGAATGCACTATTCATGCTTAAACAAACTTTTCACCCATAAAATGACCATGAAACTTTATACAAAACATATCAACATAAAATAAATTCGAATAGGAACAACTTATGTGAAGGACACATTGTGATAAAACACTTATGACAACTTCGAAAAAGTCAAGTAATATAGGCCAAAACAACTGTCTGAGAGTCTCTCTGGTTTCCTCTCCAAGAAAAGGCTTGCAAAGTGACCAAATCAAAGGAAAATGGACAAGGAAGACACTTAAGCATATGGAGGGGTGATAGGAGATGTGAAAGACACTTTAGGTGATGGGATGTTAGCTAAAACCGTGGGTAATACCATGTACTACTACCTTCCCATCAACCACTATTTGATGGGTGGTGGTGATGTGGCTTTTGGCCTTCCCATCAACCATTATTTGAGACTAACTTAGGCAATGAAAGGATACCCATGGCAGGGAAAAAACTTCCTTCACAAGCCTTGCTTCGATGGTGCAATTTCCTGGGCCTCAATGGACCTTAACCTTTTTTTTTATAAGTAAACAAATTTTATTAATCCCACAACTGTTAATTACAAACTAAGAATGCCCTATCTACGTAGGCGCATTAGAAACTAGGAAATCATGTAAGTCCATGCCATTAAAGTCCATGACAATGGCCCAATTACGAAGAGTCCTAAAAAATAAAACTTTTAGCTCCTCCATAGATTTCTCTGTCTTCAAACGTCCTCTCATTGCGCTCCTGCCACAAGCACCACATAATGCAGATAGGAATCATCTTCCAAACCGTTTTGATCTGACGCACACCTTGAATAGATGTCCAGCAAGCCAGTATATCCAACACGATTTCTGGCATAACCCATGCTAGGTCCATTCTTTTAAACACCTCGTCCCAAAGAGTCATGGCTGCCTCACAATGTAAAAGTAAATGATTCATCGACTCACCCCCTCTTTTACACATACAATACCAATCTGCAATAATTATCCTCCTCTTTCTCAAATTATCCGTAGTGAGAATCTTGCTTAATGAAGTTGTCCACACGAAGAAAGAAGCTTTGGGAGGAGCCTTATGTCGCCACAGTCTTCTCCAGGGAAACTGTATCTCAGGCCCATGTGTGAGAACTTTATAAAAGGAACGAACAGAGAAAACTCCTTTCTTTGTAGGGTTCCACCACAAATCATCTTCATGCTAGATATTTGGGCGACAAGAATATAAGAGACTAAAAAAATCTGCAAAATTCCCCATCTTCCAATCCTGTGCCTCCCGGTTGAAATTGATGTTCCAGTGAATATTCTTTCCTAAGATTCCAATAACCTCCACCACTATAGCATCTTGGGCACTCGCGATCAAAAAAAGTATAGGGAACAAATCTTGTAGAGCACTATTGGCGCACCAAGCATTCCTCCAAAATCTAATCTTGGAGCCCGTACCCAACTGAAACCTAGTGTGATACTAAAAAACCTCCCACCCTCTTCTGATATGTTTCCATAACCCCATTCCATAGGCCCACTTCTCTAGTACACCATCCCTCCCCTAAATCACCATATTTATTCTGAATCACAGTCTTCCATAAGGCTTCTGGTTCCTTGATATATCGCCACAACCATTTGCCTAGTAGCGCCCGATTAAACAACCTCAAATTTCTAATACCCAGACCGCCACTAGAGATAGGGTGGCATACCACTCCCACTTGACTAGATGAAATTTGAACTCTTCTCCCAATCCTCCTCACAAAAAATCCCTCTGTATCTTCTCAAGTAGACCCGCCACACTTACCGGTATAGGGAATAAAGATAAGAAATAGGTGGATAGGTTAGAAAGTGTACTTTTGATTAATGTAATCTGGCCCCCATTCGATAAGTACATTCTTTTCCACCTTGCCAGTCTCCTCTCTATTTTTTCAGTCACTGTATCACAAATTGAACGCTCCCTTGTAGCTATACCCAAAGGTAATCCTAGGTATGTCATAGGAAAAGACGCTATCTTGCAACCCAAGATACCAGCCAACTCCCGTGTATTTTGAACATCTCCAATCGGCACCAACTCAGATTTATCATAATTCACTTTTAGGCCCGATACCACTTCAAAACAAAGTAGCACTGCCTCCACAGCCCGCAACTGGTCTTGATTTGCCTCACACATAATCAGAGTATCATCTACAAACAACAAATGAGATATCGTGGTAATACCCCTACTCTGAGATCCAATATGAAAACCTCTAACAAAACCATTATCTACTAAGGCCGATGTCATCCTGCTTAGTGCCTCCATAACAATAACAAAAAGTAAAGGAGATAACGATCCCCTTGTCTCAAACCCCGAGAACTCGAGAAGAAACCCTCTGGGCTTCCATTGATCAACATAGAGAACCTTACTGTGGATATACACCAGCTGATCCAAGACTTCCACCTTTCTCCAAAACCACACCTACCCAGTAGATATATAAGGAAATCCCAATTAACATGGTCATACGTCTTTTCCATATCCAGCTTACACATAATCCCAGAGCTACCAGCCTTCAATCTACTGTCCAAACATTCATTGGCAATTAGAACCGCATCAAGGATCTGTCTACCCTTACCAAAAGCATTTTGAGGCTTAGTAACAATCTTCCCCAAAACCTCACTTAGTTGATTAGCAAGCACTTTTGAAATAATCTTGTACACTCCATTCACTAGCCTGATAGGCCTAAAGTCTGAAATCTCAGTAGCCCCAACTTTTTTAGGAATTAAAGCGATGAAAGTGGTGTTTAGACTTTTCTCAAATTCCCCAACCGAGAATAACTCCTGAAACACCTTCAAAAGATCTTCTTTAATCACCTCCCAGCATTCTTGGAAAAAGTGTGGCGCCCCCAACTTCTATGTACGGACACACACGGAAATCGAGACACCCAGGATGATGACAACACGGTCACGCACCCCATCGACATGTGCTGAGTGTGTGCAATGCAACACGTGTACAATAAAATACGCAGCGGAACAGTTAAGTCAAATAACTAAGTACCAGAGTTTAATACAATATCAGAGTACTGAAAATCCACATGTCAACATAATACAATTTTGTTTACAAAACAACATCAAATCAAATAAAATACAATAAGCAAAAGCAGCAATAATCTTCAAATACACAAATATAGCCAATGTCCCAACTCATCAGGCAGAGCCGCATCCTCGGGCTCAGCCTCCTCAAAAGCTGCAACAAAAAAAAACTACAGTCCCACAAAATGGAACCGCAGGTAAGTAAAACCCAAAAAACTCAAAGACCATAAATATATTTAAACAACCAACGCTATGCATGCACATGATGACCCAAGCGTAAAACCCGAGAAAACACCATTTCTCGAAAAACACAATTTTTCCACACACGCCAAAAACACCATTTGGCACAAATTAACAATCCAGGAATAATTACATTAATTCCAATTTTAACCGTATGCACCATGGCCTCCCCTAGGGACCATCCACATACTCTGGCTTCCCATCTTCACCCCACGGGTAACGACCGTGCAAGTGATACATGAGTGATGCCCAGTTCCGCGCCCACCGCGTACATAGCCAGGCATCCTCTGACCCCCGCCAGCCCGAGGAGTCACGGAGTCGGATCGAGAGCGCTACCATCCCGTCCAAGTCCCGGGCAAAAGCCCCAGGGGACGACACTCAGTATATTCCGCTCCCGAGTGTCCAGAGGAGCTCCACCGAGATAATATCCCATCTCGGCTTGGGGGTGATACACACGCACCCAAAAAGCTTTAAATAAAATTTCCTCAAAACACACACACACCCACGCATGCGTGCACAATGCCATGAAATCAACAACCAACAGTTATCAGCACAACAAGATAACCAATTCACAGTTTATAAAACAAGTTAGTGCAAAAATATATTAAAGTCTTAAAAGTCTTTTGGAGAAATACTTACAGCGCTGGATAATAATTTTAGGAGGATCACGAAGGAACTGGAAGCACCAAATCAGTAACTCCACAATGTAAAAACACTGTGGCCGAATACACTGTAAACCCAAATCTCAACGGAGTCAAACGAAGACTTGAAATTGATAGGGTAGGGCCTATTGAGGTCGGTGAAGCTAATGGTATCGAAGGTTGGCCGTGGGTGGTGGCCGAAATGGTGGTTTAAAGCCACAAAGTGCAAATCGGAAGTGGAGCTCGCACGGGCGGCTCCGGTGACGGATCGGGGCTGGGTTTGGGTGGAAAAGCTTGGCATTGAGCCGGTGAAGAAGTGGTGAAGAAATGGTGGCCAATGGTGGCCGGACGGCGGCGGAATGGGAGGAGGAACCTCACGGCTTCGCACGGCTCTCGAAGGCTAACGACAGCGCGGCGTGGGCTGGGATTTGGAGGGGTAGCTCGCCGGCAGGTGGGGAAGCCGGTGGTGCCGGCAGTGTCGACCACGGCTGGCCGGAGGCGGCGCCGGTGGCTAAAGGCCGGTTGTGCGTGGGAGAGGAGAGAGAGAGAGGGTCGAGCGGGCTGGAAGGCTACGCGGGAAAGAAAGAAAGAAAAAGAAGAAAAAGAAAAGAAAAGGAAGAGAAAAAGGAAAGAGGAAAAAGAAAAGATGGGGAAAATAAATGAGGTCCAATTCTCACCACTTTCGAGTCACAACTGATCCTCAAAAATACTATTTTTAAAACGGCAAATTAAATAAATCAACTTAAACTTAAAACTAATTAAAATAAAATATTAAACTCCAACAATAACATTCTTTAAAATAAAAAGCAATTAAATTGCATAACACTAATTAAAATTAATCAAACACAGTGAAATGCTTTAAATAAAACAATAATAATTTTAAAAGCCATAAACAAACCAATTTAAATCAAAGATCAATTTAAATCCGAAATAATAATTAATAAGAAGAAAGCCTAATAAAATATTTTCACAACTTAAAATATTATAAAATAATATTCTAAAACTCCCAAAATTCTAAAACTAGAGAATCAATCATTAAATTAATTAAAATAATCTTTCATTAAAATACACTAAAATACGGGGTGTTACAATCTCCCCCCCTTAAAATAAATTTCGTCCTCGAAATTGTAGGGTCAATCATCAATGCTAAAGACAGGCATGAGATGTGACAAAAAGTAAGCTTAAGAGACATACCGACATTCATCCAACAAACGCGGGTATTGATCTCCCTCAAGTCTGCTTCTCTTTCCCAAGAAAAATCTTGAGCCAAAGGATCACCCAAAGCTACCTTTACCAAGGGTATCGACTTAGATCTCAACATTTGCTCCTTCCAATCCACAATCTGCGTCGGGGCAACCTCATAAGTAAGGTCAAACTGAAGTTGAATGCGTTCTGGATCGACAAAACGCGGCTCTTGCTGACCAAAACTTTTCTTCAATGATGACACATGGAACACATCAAGAACTTCTCCAAAATATTCTAGCAAGGCAATTCTATAAGCAACAGCCCTAACCTTCTCCAAAATCTGAAAAGGTTCAACATACCTTGGGCTAAGCTTTCCTCTCTTACCAAAGCACTTAACGCCTTTCATAGGAGAGACTTTGAGATAAACCTAATCGCCTTCCTCAAAAGATAAGTCTCTTCTCCCCGAATCTGCATAACTTTTCTGGCGACTCTGCGCTGCTGCCATTTTGGCTCTTATAATCCGAACTTGATCTTTCATCTCTTGAATCAACTCAGGTCCAATTAAACTACTCATACCCACTTCATCCCAACACAACGGTGACCTACACTTTCTCCCATACAAAGCTTCATACGGGGCCATCTGAATGGAAGCATGAAAACTGTTATTATAAGCAAATTCAATTAACGACAGTTGATTTTTCCAACTCCCTTGGAATTCCATAACACATGCCCGTAACATATCCTCCAGAGTCTGAATAGTACGCTCGGATTGACCGTCAGTTTGAGGATGATAAGCAATGCTGAACTTCAAATTAGTGCCTAGAGCTGCCTGCAAACTCTTCCAAAAACGCGACGTGAACCGTGGGTCTCTGTCCGACGCAATACTCTTGGGAACTCCATGCAAATGCACTATCTCCTTAACATACAACCGAGTCAGCTTTTCCAAAGAGTCGGTATTATTGACAGGCAAGAAATAGACACTCTTGGTCAAACGATCAACAATCACCCAAACTGAGTTCTTTCCACTTGGAGTCCTCGAAAAATTAATGGAAATGTCATCCCACTTTCACTCAGGAATAGGGAGAGGTTGAAGTTTACCAACGGGTCTCTGATGCTCAACCTTAACTTGCCGGCACGTGACACATTTCTTAATAAACATGGCAATATCCAACCTACTCGCACTAGACTCCCAAAGGCACATCATGACTATTACTCCTAGAGCAGCCATGTAATCCAAAATTTCTATATCCACAAAACTTTAACACAACACCCAAGGAATCCCCATGGTTAATAGCTCCATTTGATAAT